>KZ452026.1:62790-75476 GCA_002786265.1 Apostasia shenzhenica
CCTATCCAGGATATCGATTCATTCCAGAATCAAATAATCCCCAAGGGAAAACACAAATCAGATTTATTCAACATTAAGAACATAAGAGTAACAGGGAGGTGTTTATATAGACCTCCATACAGACTGACTCAAAAAAAGAAAAATACATAATGTAATAAATTCCTCACACAAACGAGGAAATACTAAATAACATGCCTAAAATAATGATCACTGAAATAGAAACAACTAATACAAAATAAATGCGAGAAATAAAATCATCCCAAAATGGAATCTCCAATCAATCAGAATAAATAGGAGATTTCCAATCTATCGAGTCAGCGATCCGCAGCATCCACCTTTCCCAATCTGTCCTAATAGTCAATCAATCCAGATCGAAGCAGCATGGCTAGATCTCGGCCGTCGACGATAAACTCTGCCAGGAATGAATCGACGGTCGATCATGGTGTCCCCACCATTGTTGTATAGTTGGAACGCCTTCAACCACAAAATTAAAAAACTTATTTAACTAAATTTCTAAGGTCGGAGATGTAGCATAGGCACAAGCCCATATGAATATTACCAATTCCATTTGGGAATACAACTATCGATTAAAGGAGTCAAATGTCGATACCATTTAAAGCTTGCAACATATTTGGCACCATATGATAAACAATCATGTTGAAACCCTATTAAAGGCTTAATCATATCGAGAAGTCTTTCTTGAGAATACAAGAAGCCTTGTCATAAGCCATAGTTTCTTTCATGTGAGAATACAAAAAGCCTTGTCATAAGCCATGTGCATTTGGAAGCATAAGAGAGCGACAATTGCCATGAGCACCATAAATTCAAAAAAGCCCAACAGTCTAAAGCAAGCCGATATTGTAAGCCTTTAAGCTCCATGGTTGTAATCATTCACTTATCTAAGGCAGCCATTATGGCAATTTTCAATCACCTAGCAAACCTTAAAAAATGTTCTCAAGTCATGGGCATATGAATGGTAGCTCAATGAAATAGACAATACGTTAATACTCTTAAGCCCTAGCCAAGTTATATGAAACATTAGGTTGAAAACTAACTCAATGATTGACAGCCCCAAACCAAATTACTTTGCGCTTCCCCGATTTATATGGCAGTTTAGGAAATGTTTAGTTTTTCAAAAGTGAGACATTAACGAATTTTTTAGGGATTTTTACGCGTATACCACTTTAAAAAGTAGTATTTACCTACACACCACCCTAGTTTTACAATTTACCAATAATCATTATTTAGCTTTACATTTATATAT
Source organism: Apostasia shenzhenica (assembly GCA_002786265.1). Lineage (NCBI taxonomy): Eukaryota > Viridiplantae > Streptophyta > Magnoliopsida > Asparagales > Orchidaceae > Apostasia > Apostasia shenzhenica. The sequence continues at coordinate 64,055 of KZ452026.1, forward strand.
GTACCACCAAAACAATAAATATTTATAAAACTACAATTTGAGTTAAAAATATTAACCATGGTTACATATATATATTGTGTTTTAAATAATCTCTCTCTCTATATATATATGCATATTTATGTATATGCATACAAGCGCATTTATATATTTGCATGTGTATTTAAGTATCTATAACAAATGTATATGTGTATTTACATAGATTTAATTATGTACGTGTGTATATATTAATACATGCATATATGTATTTATATATGCATAACTATGTATGTATATGTGTATTTATGTATATACACACATATTTATGTATTTATACATTTACAAATATACACATGTATATATATATATATATATATATATTAGTTTTTATGTACATGTATGCAAGTATGTATATAAAGGTGTTTATTATATGTATTTATGAATATGTATTTAGATTTAAAAGTTAATTATACTTATCACGGTTAATTAGTATGACTTGAAAGATATAAGTAATTATAAAGTTAACATATGCTATATTAGAGATAATGATTATTAAGAAGTGGTTTATGAATAATATTTAAAATTTAAGTAGTATGAGTGTAGTATAAATCTTAAATTGTGCTGTCATCGAAGAAAAAAAAGCTTAAAGTGTGGCATATACATAAATTATAAAAGCCAGGTGTGCAGATAAATATGACTTTTTAAAGTGGTATATATTTAAATGCCCCCTTCATTAAATTTTGATATACTGATCATTTCAAAAATTTAAATTTAGTGCCATACAAATATAGCACTTAGATGCCTACCTTTAAAATGGTATACATTTAAATGTCCCCCCTTCATTAAATTTTGATATATTGATCATTTCAAAATTTTAAAGCTAGTGATATATAAACATAACACTTAGATGCCTACTACAACTTTCCATAATTTTTTTAGAAATTGTCTATCAAATTTTTAATTTTAATGCAATTTCTAGATTTGTAATTAACTTAGGGAACTCTAGAACTCAACACTAAAAATTTCTGTCATCACAGTAATAGAAAGGAACGTCAAGAACACAAACATTAAATTTTAGCACTCTTAAGATTTTCTATAAACTTCTATAAATTGTCTAGGTTTTTAGACCAAGTTATGAATTTAAATCAAGTCCAAGAATTTAAAAAATGTTCTTTTGGTTTTAGGAACTTGAAAGTGAAGTTTCTCTGTTATCCAAATATCTAGAAATAATACACATTTCTTAACCTAAGACTTCAAAATGATGCACTTTTAAAATATAGGAACCAACAATTAAATACATACAACTAGAAAAGAAAATTACATAAGACAAAAAAAATAATATTCCCAAATAAAAAAAGAGAGTTACATGTAAGTTCAAATTCAATTAAATTATATAATTATAGAAATGTTGTAGTACTTCTCCTAGACCAATAGGGAGAGAGAGCTTACCTAGTACCAGAGAATCTCAAATTCGAATCCACACCACTACAATTCCCAAATGGGGTGAAAGGATTTGTGGTATTTGGGGCAAAGAATAAAAAAAAAAAGAGCTGCTAGATAACGACTCACAAATCAACAATAAACTTTAGAAATCACATACTACATAGATTTCAAAAGACATAAAAATCGACTGCTAAATAACAACTCACAAATTATGTCACTTGGCCAATTTCAAAAGATGCAGGGATTGACATAGAGAATATTTATTTGATCGAGTTTCAGATAAAACAAAAGATATTTTAGCCTTTGTACAAAGGTTAGACTCCCTTCCTTAAAGCTACTCTTCAAGTATCCACCACTCTTATCTGATTTGAGCACTTTAATCCTTTTCTTATGTTGGTTCTTACATTAGCTTTATAAGTCTTAAAAGCATCAAGTGTCTCAGACTTTTCATTTAATATAAAAAAATAATCAAGACAAACTTGTTGGCCCAAATGGCACACGAAAGAGGAGGGCTGAATTGGGTGTTGAAAAAAATTTACTTAAGTTTTAATTAATTAGAATATTGGCAGGCTACTATGATCAAAGTAACAGTTTTTAAAATATATTCTATGAGTCCCAAAATTTGTGCAATTCTTTTCACAATGAAGCTTATTCACCAATGATCTCCAAGTTATAGCAATTAATAAGAGAATATTTGTTTATGTACATATATAAAACTCCATACATAAAAGTGTATATTAGTATTATAGTTTATAGAGATATAAATATTAGTATTATATATATACAAGAGTATATGTGTATATAGATAGTATAAAGGAAAAGAAAAATGAGTAATAAATAAGATACTAGATAGCTAGTAAAAAAAAGAAAACTACAATAAGTAAATGTAAGTATAAGATAGTATATGTTTTATAAGAAAAAGAAAATTGAACAAGAAAAAGATAGTAAAGTTAGTATATTTAGAGAAGTTGATATAAGTAAGAAAAATTAGCAAGTTAATGTTAAGTAGTTTTATTTTGGTTACACAGTTATAGTGAATAAAATTTGTTCGGGGACCAAGTTTTTGTTTCAAGGATCAAGGCAAACCCAACTTTTCAAAATACTTGAATAATGAAGAGGATGATAAATCATAGTGTGAGACAGATTGTGCAAATAATCATATGAATTTGTACAAAGTTAAAAGCATATACAAGCTATAGAGCAAGGAAAGTAAGTAAAGAGTGGATACAAGATATATAGTTGTTCACCTACAAAAGTGCATGTGTTCACATCCTACTCCTATTCGAGGAATTTTTGCTAAAGAAAATACAACAAAACAACAACAACCAAGCCTTAATCCCACTAGGTGGGGTCGGCTATATGAATCCTTTGTTTCCATTGCGCTCTATCAGTTACCAAATTCTTATCTAAGTCTAAGTAACTAAGATCACTCCTTATAGTTTCTTGTCATGTCTTCTTTGGTCCCCCTCTTCCTCTTTGTACATGGGCAAAATCCAATAACTCAATTTTTCTAACTTGAGCTTCAATCGGCCTACGATTTAGGTGTCCAAACCATCTAAGTCGACTTTCTCTAAGTTTGTCCTCAATTGGTGCAACACCAACTTTCTTTCAGATATACTCAATTCTCATTCTATCCTTTCGTGTATATCCACACATCCACCTTAGCATCATCATTTCTGCAACATTTATTTTATTTGTATATTTTCTCTTTATAGGCCAGCATTCAGCACCATATATCATCGCTGGTCTTACTATAATTTTATAAATTTTTTGCTAAAAAAAATATCGACAAAAATTGATTCAAATGTACAAAGAGGAAAGTGAGCCTTTACATAAAATCAGGCTCCCTAACAAGCTCAAAATAAAATGCTCCACACAAATGAACAAATGAAATGTTACAATAGACTAAAAGGTCAATACAAGTTAATAATGAAATAGAATTACAAGTATTTTCCAAATATATGCAAATCTTAGTTATGAGTGAAGTATGTCTAGTATATGTTTGATCCAATGAGCTAAAGAGAGTGTGAATCTCTAGATACCGTATTCTGAGCTCAACGAATAGCTTTGCGCTGGTTATCGGAGCTTTATACTTAGCTTTATTATTGGTGCATGATTCCAAGCCATGAGAATATCGAGGGATTCCTTTTGAGTTGTAACAGATACAAGTCTAATTCCTTTTCTAATAATAGGAGTGTCAAAATGTTCCAAGTATCAAAGTGATTATACACCATCAAAATACATTATCCACATTGGAGGTTTATGTATAAGTGGAAAAGGCTTGTACCTGTAACAACTCATCATTGAGTGGGAATCAATTGGTATCATAGGTGCAACTAGAAAGTCCATTAACACTTGCCCCTAAACAGCCTTTTATGGGGTATACGTTATGTCAAACTGCAGTAATAGGACAACCACTTAGATAATCTTCCTATAAGTGTAGGTTGTGTGATCAGGAATTTGAGACCGATATTACTGTTATCTTGTGCACAATAGGTAATGCCTCAACTTTAGTGTCGCAAATATTACTTCGTCTTTCAATCCAAGAATACTTGACTTTTACTACAATCATCTGTCGACTCATGGTAGAGGGTCACTTCTCCCTATTCGTCATTATTTTTAGCAAGCAATGCTCCTACGAGATCATCAACAACAGCGATGTATAGAAGCAATGGCTTCCTAAAGACTAGTGCAACAAAGATAGGTGGTTCTGTCAGATATTATTTCAAATTTTTAAAACCTTCCTAAAATGTTTTTCCTACACGAATGATGTATCCTTCTGCATGAGCTTCAAAAATGAATGGCATCTTCCTATGAGATTGGATATACACCAAATGCCCCTGCAATCTTCGTAACTGCTTTAGACTTTTTGGTGGGGCATCTTGTAGCCTTAATCTTCGACGAAACTAGCTAGATGCCATTCTATCAAACTATGAATCTAAGAAACTTTCCTTAAGATACTTCGAATGCACATTTAATAGGATTCATTTTTAGGTCATATTTGCAAAGATGATCAGAGACAATTCGTAAATCTTTGAAGCGATCCTCCCGACTTTTGCTTTTGACAACAAAGTCATCAACATAGCATCTCTTTGTACATACTAAGTCAATGAAAATCTTAGTGCTCGTGATGGATAATGTTCGTGGACCATAGACATGTAGGAAGGCTGAGTTAAAGAGGATATCAGCAGTGCTTATGGAATCAACGAGGATCCTTTGGACGTTACAGTCGACAATCCAGGCTGTAATGATGATTAGATTATCGTGAGAGCTGTCACGGTCTGGACGATCCTCTGAAGAAAAGGTGAGAGATAGTGAAAGTTGGTTGTCGACCTGGGCTAGTTACCTCTGGCTAAGTCGAGGGTAAAAGAAGAAGATTAGAGTTGATGATCCTTGTTGCCGGTTTGCCGACCGAATAAGGTTCTAGCTCAATGGCCATGGCTTGGTCTGTGTTGTTGTGCACTAGGCTAGGATGGTTCTTTAGAAGGAACTCATGAGTTTTCCCTTGTCTGTGAGCCAGTCCAAGGCAATCTTCGCTGATTTGTAGTGATGAGTATGATGCTAATAGAAAGGCAGTATATGTAGTAGACATTGGGATCAACTCTTGAAGGAGCGGGCGGCCGTGTGCGGACTCTATGGACATGACCTTTCTGTTAGGCCGCGGCGGCAAAGACTTCAATTAAGGGATGACTGAACTAATAGCGGTGCTGGTAATCGCAGGGCACGCCATCACGCTTGGGCTTGGGCTGATAGACCTATTGGTAAGTCCCCTTTCTATCCTTTTTGTTTCTTGAACAACTTATTGGTCGTAGGTTGTGAAGGCTGACCCTCTTCTTGGGCTTCTCTGTGGAGGACACGATCAAAGCATTCTCTCATGCTATGATATCCTTTAGCATGATGAACTTCTTGACGTAGGCCACCAACTCATGAAAGTTGCATGACTTGGAGGGTTGGAGGGATTTGGCAAGGTTACTATCCTTTTACAATCCTTTATGAAAGACGTATAAGAGGACATTGGGGCGAATGTCATCAGTTTGAATGGCAACAACGAAGAAATGGTCAATGTAGGACTATAGAGACTCATTTGAACCCTAAAAGAAGTCAAAGAAGATCCGGTCGGAGCTAGCCGCCTTAGTGTGGCTGACGAATTGCATTACGATCTCCATCTTGAAGTGGCCCCAGGGTAAACCAACATACCAATTGTAGGCCAACTCCAGGAAGAGTAGGCTATGAGAAAGCAGAGGATGGACTCTTCCAAGTTAAGAAAATGGAGCGACCCCTCAAACTATTGTATGTGCTCACCTGTAGTGCCGACCATATTTTCAACAACTACAAGTCGATTTAAATGGGAGTTGATGATGTCAATAAGCTCAATAATTACACGGTTCCACAACAACATTCTATAAAGCTAGAGCTATTTTTGTTGAAAGAAATATTGCAAACCATATGTGGTGGACGATACTCAAGATTGAAACCGTGAACACGTTGGTATACTGTGAAAGAAATTCCACTACTCTTGATTATTATTCCTATCCAATGTTGAGGATATAGTTACAACCCTAAAGTTCTCCCCACTTAGGGTTACATGGATAGTGCCCACTTGGGGCTTAATAGATTCACCTTCTCTTTAGTCCATTTCATCTATCATAAGTTAGTAGGCAATATAGAAGTGCCGAATAATATCCCTAGGATCTCTACAGATAATGATCACTTCGTAGTAGCAAGCTCAATAGTAAAGCTTGTCAAAGGAAATCTGGCATATGGTGAATAATGGACTAGCCTTGTTGTTGGTGTAGATCAGCTCATCTCACCACATTTTCATGCAGCCGATGGGGTAAAACTTTGCAAAAAGGATCCACTTGAAAATAATGATAAATCCATCAAACTTGATGCAACATCATAACCTCTTCTTTGAGAGCAAAGCTCTGACAAAGATAAGTTCGGACAATCAAAACAAAAAATGTATATGTTATGCTAAATTTAGTGTGATAATGAGCGTACAGAAAGTCATCACTACTTATATATAATTAAAAAAATAATTGACGAATCCATAATGGGTCAAATATTTTGATGTGGTTTATTTATTACTCGACTATTTAAGTCACTTTTGTAGAAACAAATAGTAAACATAATAAAACAAAATATTATAAGATATAATTATTTTGTTTTAGATATTTTACAAGAGAATATTGCTTTTCCTAGAATTGAACTGGAAAAAGGAATTTAGGCATCCAACCTCAAGCAATTGGGGACTAAGGCCTTGTTTTTGTTGTTAATTTGTACTTTTCATAATTAATAATCTTAAAACTATAAAATATTAAACAACAACAACCAAACCTTAATCCCACTAGGTGGGATCAGCTACATGAATCTTTTGTTTCCATTGCGCTCTATCAGTTACTAAATTCTTATCTATCTAAGTCTAAGTAACTAAGATCACTCCTTATAGTTTCTTGTTATGTCTTCTTTGGTCTCCCTCTTCCTCTTTGTACATTGGCAAAATCTAATAACTCAATTTTTCTAACTGGAGCTTCAATCGGCCAATGATTTAAATGTCCAAACCATCTAAGCCGACCTTCTCTAAGTTTATCCTCAATTGGTGCAACACTAATTTTTTTTCGGATATACTCATTTCTCATTCTATCCTTTCATGTATATCCACACATCTACCTTAGCATCCTCATTTCTGTAATATTTACTTTATTTGTATGTTTCCTCTTTGTAGGCCAGTATTCAGCATCATATATCGCTGGTTTTACTACAGTTTTATAAAATTTACCCTTAATTCTGGATGAGATTTTTCTACCGCACAACACATCAGAAGCAGTTCTTTATTTTACCCATCCTGCTAATAACGTCATTATCTATTACATCATTATTTTGTATAATTGATCCAAGGTATCTAAAGCGCTCACTCTTCTTGACAATTTGATCACCAATTGTCACATCCTCAATATAAGTATTTCTTTCTTGACTAAATGTATACTCCATATATTCAATTTTTTATCTACTGAGATGAAAACCTTTAAATTCTAGAGCATTCCTCCAAGACTCTAGTTTCGTTTTAGCTCCCTCTTTAGTTTTCTCAACAACGACAATATCATCTGCGAAGAGCATACACTAAGGTACTTTATCTTGGATATGTCCAGTCAGAACGTCCATAATCAAAGCAAAAAGATACGAACTTAAAGTCGAGACTTGATGTAATCCAACTATAATAGGAAAATCCTTATTCAAACCTCTTTGATATAAAAATAATTCTTTTTGTAATTAATAACATATCAAATTGCAAGGGTATTATGAAAAGAAAAATAATATCAAATTCTACATGTTAAGATAACTGCATCCACATAAATTTTATTGAATGTCGATATTATGTCAAGGAGAAATTGTAATTATAATTTACAGTGCAACTTAACCCTTAAAAATAATTATTTGCAAAAAAACAATAAAAAATAATAAACTACTAAACTGTAATCCCAAACAATAAGAACTAAAGGGTAAAACTCTTCTAGATTTTGACTTTCATAAATATGTTTTTGAGTAAATTGCATTTAGAACCCTAAGATTAGAGAAAAAATGCAAACTAGCCTCAATTTTAAAAATTTTACAAGACAAGTCACTTAGGTATGATTTGTACGGGCACATAAGTCTCCCAAGTATAGTTTGTTTGAGCACAATGGCCCCCTTATTTGATTTCAACCAATTACCTAGATTCCTATTGACAAAAACTATTAATATTAATCAAATATAGCCATTAAAAATTTCTTTATGTACAAAGCTTTCTCTTATTTAACCGTCACAATCTCTATAATTTTTATTTTTTTATTTTCTTGAAGCCCTTTCGTCGCTCAAGTTCATCCTCTTAACTTACAATTCTTTTAGAGAAAAAATATCTAAAATAAACTCATTATCTTTAGTAATGTAAAAATTTCAAAGGTAAAATAGTCATTTACCTTCACTTTAATAGAACTGTAATAATTGGGACCAAATGTACTAGTACAAACCATACCTAAGACCAGTCTTAAAAAAGTTTTAAAATTAGAATTAGTTCACATTCTCTCTCCAACCTCAAGAGCCCAAATGCAATTTACCTTATTTTTATTACAATGTGGGAAAGCGGTAAGGAATTATTTGGTTCACAAAATTAGACGACTTCAAGACCATTGACGCGCGCAAAGTAGAATCCGTTTACCATACAACCTCACTTCATGAATGAAGCTTGAACCTAGTGAAACGGCTTCAAGTCGTTGAAGATGTGTGAAGCCAACCTCCTATTACACAGTTTCAAGCTTTTTATCATCCAAACACAAAAAGCATTTCAATTATCTAAAATTGCTTTATAATTGGAATCCATTACATTATTCTAGAACCGAAGTTGCTACCAAACTGTAGAAAATGGTATCCCTAATGACTTTGATCTCCATAAATTAATATATCATCATAAGGGACAAAGAATAATAAGAATAAAAAATTAGAACATAAACCTGTCCCACGCATGTAAAATCATTTCTGATCCACCACCACATTGCTCAGCCTTCAGTCCAAGGTGTAAAACAAGATCCACAATAAGGCGAGATACCTCACACATTGGAGGGACTTTGAATTTAACAGAAACCTAGACAATTAGAAACCCCATTAGTTAAAAATAAAATCAACCTTCTTGAAATAAATTTGTCCAATAGATATCTCTCATCAATTAATAAATCATAAACAAAAACATGCAAATATGATGCCAATAGTACCTTCATGACATTTTAAGTATGTGGTCAAAGGCCTCACTAGGCTCCCAAGTGTGTTATACTCTTCACTAGAGTTAGCATAGTTAAAGCTTTGACTTTTTTGTCTCAATGTTGGTTATTCTGGTGTGTAAGATTTTTCCAATACAAATCAATGGAGGGGGGATAGCAGGACTTTTGAAGATTTGACAAGCTTTCAACATACATTGATCTCACAATACGATTCGTTAGTTTTAGTCTAGATAACACAAGATACATTCTATTGAGGGGGCTTTATGCTGGGACCCATGTCACAAATTAAAGTAGGACAAATGTTATATACTTTGTAAGTTCTCTCCTATCTTGAGTGTCTACAACCCCTTCTGCTCTTGTAACATAGTGAAGTATTGTAAAATATTTGATACATCTTCATTAAAACAGATCTAATCTTACGTATAGAACCTTACAGTCACCTCTCGTAAAGGACAAATATATGTAAGAAACTTCTTCAAGATAAATTTGTATATTCTTTGTTATAGGCCTATTTGGAATATGTGGTAGATGTGCTGCTTTGCAACATGGAGTCAATTCATTATAAGATTTTTATTATCCTTATACTAGATATATTTGGAGGATATTATGGCTAAATTGTGATCCCTGGTTGTTACACTATGTTAAGATTTATTGTTCATTCTTACAATTACCACCATTAAATTTGCTAATTGTAAGTTGCTCATACCTCTAAAGAGGGGGCGGGGTTATAGGTTCAAATCTAATCTCATAATATATTTACACTAGTTTCACTCTACTGGCTCATCAAACAATCCTACACAAACTCTAACATAAACAATCAATTTATTTTGCATCCTACACAATTCTAAATAAATGAATCCAATTTTATTTCATATTTAATATAATTTTTAAAATAACCAACTCACTTTAATTTTCATCGTATACAACTTTTTTGAAAAAAACTACAAAACTTTTTAAAACCATCTTTTTTCCTCCAACCAAACTCACCCTTAGAGTTGGCTCATAGTGTATTGGAGTGCTTTATACTTCAAGTTGATGTTATGACCGTTTTTGGACTTTGTATACATGTTGATGCCAAATTCCGTGCGCCCTGAGGTAGCTGAATCTACTACAATGTAAATTACATTGAAATAAAGAAAATTATAACGTAAACAATGATTGCATGGTTTAGAGAAATCCTCTCACATCCATATGGTTGAGGTAACAGAGGAAAGCTTGTTGCCCAATGAGGAGTGTTTGGGAACTGCTGGAACCCAAATAGCGCCGTCTTCGGGCTTTATATCCCCACATTTGATACTTAGGCTCCCCCACCTTCCAGATGGATCAAAGTTAACTTTGATGATTTAGTACAAAATGGTGGCATAGCTGGAGTTTGATTTATCATTAGGGACCACCTAGCTAATTTTATCCTACTTGTTGCCCAATGAGGAGTGTTTGGGAACTGCTGGAACCCAAATAGCGCCGTCTTCGGGCTTTATATCCCCACATTTGATACTTAGGCTCCCCCACCTTCCAGATGGATCAAAGTTAACTTTGATGATTTAGTACAAAATGGTGGCATAACTGGAGTTTGATTTATCATTAGGGACCACCTAGCTAATTTTATCCTACCTGGAGGCAAAAGGATCCTTACAAGTACAGTGTCCACCACCGAAAAATAGGCAATACTTAAAAAGTTGAAAGCTATCCCAAGTGATACATCAAAGATATTGGGTATTTGGTTAGAGGGGGACTCTATGGAAGTACTCCAACTCATCCAAGGTAGGTTGGAGAAAACGAACAAGCAATGCTCTTGGCTACAATTTGAATAAGTTGAAGTCGTCAATCATCCAGCGGAGGGGTAGCAAGGAGAAGCTGATGGCAGTAAGAAACCTAAAGAAAGTGCAAGAAAGACTCATGTGATATCATTGGAAGGCATCTCAACTCCTAGAAAGAGGCAAACGACGCAACATCAACCACCTCCTCAAGTAGTGATAGCTAATTCATATTTGGATGTTGTAATTAATAATATAGTAACTATTTTACTCTCATTTCAATATTATGAAGTTACTCATGTGCAGCATAACGTTAATAGAGCAGCTAATTTTCTAGCGTACAATGCTATTTTAGACGATTTTTGTTGGGAGAGGGGTATATCCCTCCCCACTATTTTCTGTGATATCCTCAAAGAGAATGTTGGCTGATATTTGTACTTTTGTATTTTGAGTAGTGTAATACTAAGGCCATGCCAATTTTCAAAAAAAAAAAAAAAA
>KZ452026.1:102598-160268 GCA_002786265.1 Apostasia shenzhenica
CACCCTAGTTAAAAAATCCTTACATTTTATTTAAGTAAATCATACTTAAGTTATGTTTTAACTTAAATAAAGTTCATAGGAATAAAATTTAACTCTCGGTGCACCTTAACTTAAATCTTACATGTTAAAAACTATTTAAATCTATTATTTATGTAGAATATTTTAAATCTAATCGTTAGATGCTCATTTTAACGATTAGATTTAATTTAAGATACAAAAGGGGTTAGATTTTATTCCTATGAACCTTATTTAAGTTAAAACATAACTTAAGTATGGTTTACTTAAATAAAATGTAAGGATTTTTTAACTAGGGTGTGTTGGTTGTAAAATTAAAATAAATAAATGTGTGTCATGTAATATTTAACTTTAGGGTGTCTAATAAGTAAATATTGAAGTTTTTTGTGTCATATGGGTAAAAACCCCTACTTATAATTACATATCTTTCAGTTAGTATATCGATCAATTTTAAGATAATATGCTGTTTTACGGACTGATTTATGATATATTAATGAATTTGAGTTGAATATTGATATTTTTGCAGCTAATCATTGCATTACATTGAATTCAAGTGGAGTACTAGCAGTTAGAGTATAATTCATGACATAATAAGTTATGTTAACTGAATACAAGCAATTGTGTAAGTATTCAATCAGTTTTTATTATATTTGAAGAGAATATATGAAATTTGACTTTAATCTTGTTTATATGAAGGTTTTTTAACCTAATACTTTGATTACACACCTAATATTTGTTATATTGATGTATTTCAATAATTTGTAGCAATCTATTAGGGACATTGGTTTGCATTTTAATATAATACTTATAATTATACATCTTATTGTCATTCTATCGATTAATTATAAGAGAATATGATCTTTTAGGAACTGATTTATGATATATCAATGAATTTGAGTTGAATAGTGATGTTCTTGCCGCTATTCATTGGATTACTTTGAATTCAAGTGGAATACATGCATTTGAAGTACGATTTATTACATAATAAGTTATGTTAACTTAATACTAGCCATTATATGAGTATTCAATTAGTTTTTATTATATTTGAAGAGAATATAAGTAATTTGACTTTGATATTATCTATATGAATCAATTTATAAATAAAATAAGTTGAAATACAGTTTACATAATAAATTATTGTTTAAATATTAATATTTTATTCAAACATAATAAAATATTATCAAATAGTCGTATCATTGCTAGTATTCAATTAAAATAACTTTACGTATATCTAGTCGGTATCTAAATACTTGTATTCAACTAAAATTCTTTGATATGACAACATATCACTGTATTGTTATCAATATTCAGTTTAAATGCATTAATATATACTAAATTAGACTTTAAAAATGTGTATTCAACTAAAATGCAATGATATGCTATCAAAGAGTTGTGTAAATAATTATATTATTTTAAAATATCTTAGTATACATCAAATTGATCTTTAAATTTATGTATTCAGTTGATGTTCATTGAATGACAATATAATTACAACTTATTAGATCAAATAAATTGATGTATTACAAATCATTCTCAAAGTCTTGTATTTCGCTTATATATATTGGTATATTATTAGATAGTTGAAAATTTACAAATATTAAGTTAAAATAACTTCATATGTATCAAATCAAAATCTAAATGCTAGTATTTTCTTTAAATACATTAAACAATCTTTAAATGTCAGATAATTGCTAGTATGCTGTTAAAAAAACTTAATATGTAACGCATCAGTATTTAAAAATGTGTATTCTTTTTAAATTCATTGATATAATAATAAATAGATGTATGCTTGTCATTCTTCAGTTCCAATGCTTTGATATGTAATTATTATTATTATCCAAAAACATATTTTTAATTGAAACACATCGATATACCATAAAATAGTTATATAATAACTCCTATTTAGTTTAAATAACTTGAACTATATCAAATGAATCTATAAATGTGTCTATTCAGTTAAAATACATCGATACTTGTCACAAATTAATCTCTAAAATCATGTATTTCAATTAAATACAATGATATACTACTAAAAGTTATAAAATTACTACTATTAAGTTAAAATAACTTAGTACTATATAAATCAAAATATATATACAAGTATTCTCTTTAAGTACATTAGAAAATCATAGAATAGTTAAATAATTGCTAGTATTTAGTTAAACTAAATTAATAAATATTGTATCGGTCTCTAAATACATGCATTGAGCTAAATTTGTGGATATAATAATGAATATTTGTATACTTATTATAGTTCAGCTCAAATACTTTGACATGTAATATATTATTATCCAAAAACTTGTATTCAATTGAATATCCTTAATATACTATAAAATAATTATATAATTACCCAAATTTAGTTAAAATACCTTGGAAATAAGTAAGTTTATTTGTAAATATTTGATCTAGGAGGTATCATGTGTAAAAAAATTTTTTAGAGTAACAAATATAAATTAGAAGAATCACTAACCTTAAAAAATGCATAAAATGTTCTATTTAGGCCTGATGTACGTTTTTTGGTTATCATGGTTTTTTTTTTAATATTATTCTCATCCAAATTGTAGTGAAGTGTGAATATGTTCAACTTACGTCGTAATCAAATTACATATTCTTTATTTAATAAAATAATTACCTACATGCCACACAATTTAGTTTTATTTATGCCTTACTTCCGCAGTTAAAACATAAAAAAAATCTACTTGAAAAAAAAATATTTCATTGTAAATCATTAAAATTATATTTTTATTCTTAATAGTATTTTTTTTCTTCCTCAATGTCACACTAAAGCGCTGATCTGTCCTAAAATTAATTCACACCGTAGATGTCTCCTTCCGTTGCCACCACCTAGACATTAAGGATTTAGGATTTTCACTCAAAATATATTTAAATATTTTTAAAATAATTGGTGAACGGCTCAAATTTTTTGTAACCTAACTATAATTAAGTTATTGAAAAATTATGATTACTCATTATAATAAAAATAAATTAAAGTGTGTGCAGGTAAGATTTTGTAATATTTTGAGTATGTATAGCATAATTAATTAAGAATGGATGGGTAATGCATAAATAAAACTAAATTGTGTGGCATGTAGTTAATTATTCCTAATTTAATTTGCTAGAATATATAATCATTAATTTGATAATTTAATACAATATAAGATTTTTCAGGTCATTTCTATTAGAAATTAATCAATATGTTTATGTATCGCACACGAATAAATTATCGAACATCCAATTTGAGATGTTGCTTAATCTCAATAATCTTTTATTTAGAATAACTTTTGACTGAACATAACAAGTGAAAATTATTTTGATTAGAAATTAATCAATATGTTTATGTATTGCACACGAATAAATTATTGAATATCCAATTTGAGATGCTGCTTAATCTCAAATTTTTTTTATTTAGAACAACTTTTGACGTAGACCTGGGCATCTTTCAGGCTCGGGCCGGGCTCGAGTCGGGTCAACTCGGGCCGGGTCACCCATTGAGTATATTAAATCACACCCATATATATACATTCGGGTCAATTTACGTGACCAAGCCCAACATGGCCTCGGGTCGACCCAAATGGTAAACTCTTCTCAAAGTAAAAAATTTATTATGCTTTTCTTTATAACAAGCTTTAACTTCAAAAATCCTAAATATCAATATTACTATATAATTTGAATTTTGAAATAATATAAACATTTAAGCACCATATAAAATATCATATAAAAATTTAACTTTTGTAATTTTATTACAACTCTACAACATAAAATCATAATTATAAAATTATAAGTTAGCTTTAGTGTCGGGCCGGGTAGGGTCGGGCCCCCGATGATCATGCCCAAGCCCGATCATGAAAATAATTGGGTCGGGCCGGGCCGGGTTAAAAGAATAATATGAAAATTTTATCACAACTCAAGCCCTAAATTTTTCGGGTCGGGTCGGATCGGGTCCGGCGGGTCCCTGGGCCCGTGCCCAGGTCTAAATTTGACAGAACATAACGAGTGAAAGTTATTTTGACAAAATATTTTTCCTTTAATTTTGTTTTAAAGTTGTTTTCTTATAAAAAGGTTATGTTGTACAACACAATTATGGGGAACCTCAGTCAATTTATTTTTAATTGAGTGCATTTTATAGAAGTTTGAGTTAATATCAAGTTAATCGAATTATAATTTAATTAAAAATTTTAAAATTATATAAAAATTATTATATTCTTTGTTATATATATATTTTTTGATATGAGTTATGCATAAATTGAAATTTTTATAAATTTTTTATGGCTAATGTTATGACGAGAAAACAACCAGAAGAATTTTTGTTCGTGGAAAACTGACTGAGCGGTAAAAACCACAGCTTCTTTTAAGAAGGCTTGAAAGATTTTCACTAGAATCAATTTATCTCTCATTACAGTAGGAAAGTTGGGGGGTTTTGAAGAAGGGGAATCGAAGGAAGAAAAAGCCTCTTTTTTTTCGTTATAGTGAGATTTTTATACCCTGATCTACCCTGTGGAGTCACTTCAATGGGATAGGCTTCAGCTCTGGTGTCAGACCATTAATGCCTATAAGCGGCCACGTTTTGGCCTCATCTGTACGGGGTACGGACAACGCCATCTTATGGCAGGAAGGCCATACCTCTTGAAAGCAGCGTGCTCTTTGATACTTTGCGTGGATACCGGTCAAAATTGCCTTCTGCTGTTCGTCTCGACCTCTTTGACGTCTGTTGTTCGGGGGTGATATGCCTTCTGTTTGATGTTGAGCGCTTGTGACGCTGATGCCACGCAAGCTTTCACATGTACGCTCCAGATGAATCGGCGCGGATCTAGATGCAACAACTAACTTATAATATTAAAAATTTGAATATCAAATATGTAAAATATTTGAATTTTAGGCTTCATTTAGTTCGAGTGATAAATTTTACATAAGAGAAAAGAATATTTGAACTTATAGAATTAATGAGAAAAAATTTTAGTTTATTATTGAAATATATGTAAAATGTGAAATAAAGTTAATTTTAATATTCTTATTAGTATTGATTATGAATTAAATTTGAATTTTATAGTTAAAATTTATATTAATTTTTAAAAAACTCAAACCAAACAAGCTCTTAGTATATGTATCTAAGTTTTTTTATTATTTTAATATTATAATATAAAATAAAATTATTATTTTTTAAATAAATTTAATTTTTAATATTAAAATTTATATAAGTTGTTAAATAAATTTTATTTTTAATATTTAAATTTACATATGATGTAAAATAAAAATAAAATAATATATATATAAATATATATAAGAATTTGTGAATTTTTTAGGCCGAAGAACGATCCGCCATTCAATGCCACGATCGCCATCCACCACAGATCCGGTGCCTTCGTCTTTTGATCGGGAAAGATCTGCGTGATCACGTCCCCGCCGTTGGATATAGATCAGACGCAGCTCCGCAATTCGACCTGCGCGAGCGCATCACAGCCGTCCACTGTGAATAAGATCCAGACCGCACATCCCCCTCCCTGAAATGACCGCATTTCGGTCGTCCGATCTAAACTTCGTTTCAACGGGAAATACCTCCACAACGGCACGGCATGAAAATGTGCAGCAGCCACGTGTCCCAGAGCGGGAAATTCTAAATTCACCTCCATGAAATTTGAATATCACCAAAGTAAATTCAGAATTACAAATTTCATTTCTAAAATAACAAGTACACCGTGGACTGACCAATGACATCGAAGCATCAAGAATCTTCTGATATTTCTTTTGAGTCCAATCAGAACAGTACATGGAAATCCATAACACTGAACATTATTTCTGGGTCTAGGTCTTGAACAATGAATGTCATTGATACCCGTGGTCGAAGAGAGTAGGGAGTGATCGTCGGGTGATGTCCGAAGAAAAAAAAATCATCAAGGCAAAGTGCGACTCCTTGCAGGTTTTTAGGCCGAATAATGAGAGATGAGTGGAGCATATAAATTGATCATCTCATATCGAAAAAGAAGGGGAATCCTAAACTGTATAAGTAGATAACATGATCTTAAATAATAGAGGTACCTTTTGGGTAAAATTGTGATGCTAATTATAGAAAATTTCATAATTAAGCATGCTTGGGCTGAAGTAGCATTGAAATGAGTGTCCTCATGAGAAACACTCAAGTCGCGCAATAAAGCTAAAGTGAATAATACCTCTGCAATGAAATCACAGAATATTACAATGAACATTATTTATGGGTCTAGGACTTGAACAGGAACTTTCTCGGACTTCTAGTTTTAATTTGAAAAAAAAAAAGGAACGTTGCTGCCAAGTCCATTAACTTCTAAATAATGTATTCAAGTCCACTCACATAGAAATTGCATCCAAGTTCCCGAATAAAACTACATTTTTGGCTTAAAGCCTTTGAACTAATCAAAACTCATGTAAGGTTAGTTTGGTTGATAGAAAAAAATATTCGTAAAATTATTATGAATTTTAAAAAAAATATGTATATTAAATATACAATAAAGATGATTGAATTATAAAAAAATAGTAGAATGTGAAATAAAATAATTATATAATTTTGGCTAAATTTTTTTTATAACTAAAAAGGTTATGTACCAAACATTGATGTTCTCTAAGCTTCACTAAACACGTAAACTCTAATTCCCATATATGATTATGTCGAGAACCTAATTTTGAGATTTACTATGTTTGAGTTGAAAATTATGCCCCATTTTTTCTCCTAAGTTCTATCTTGTGACCAACCATTTTAATTAGGTCCACCGTAATTAAATTTTAATTCACAAGTACCTCCACAAAACTGTGAAAATTTCCTAAATTTTTCAAAATTCATAGAGATGATCTTCTTGAATCATCTCAAAATATCCATCAATCTAATTTTTCACTTTGATTCTTTGAATCTCCCCACTAAGATAAACTATCTAAGATGTTTTTGGGTGCAAATTTATTGAAACATTACAAAGATTTGGAGAAAATAAAACTACGATTACCTGTGGCTGAAAAGTACGAGGGTGATCGTTGGGTGATTCTCAGAAATTGAGAATTGTTGGTGCGAAGTACAGCCAGCTCCTAGCAGATTTATAGGATAATGACTGATAAGAGAAACACATGAATGAATTAATCAGTTTAAGTTAATGTATGATTCTAATATGCGACACGTCTTTCTGGGAAAAATAGAGCTGCTAATAATTAGAATTTTTGTAGTTAATTAGTGTGCTTAATACTAGAATAATACTAAAACAGATGACTACTGAAAAGTATTCAAATTATAAAATTTTTTAAACCAAAGTAAACAATACATTTATATTTGGTACATGAGATGAGATGCAATACAAACAATTGAGTTCAAGTATAGATTCGGCTTTGTGTAATAACAAAATAAATATCAAATATTACAGTTGTTAAAAGCAATAATGCATTTAATCTTAAAAATGTTTATATACATAAATAATTTGTTTTTTTTAAATATTTTTATAACCTATAAAATTTAGGATTGTTATAAATATAAAACATTTAAGGGGCGTTTAGTTCGTTGTTATCTTAATGTTATATTATGTAATACAGATGTCATGATATGTAGATATCATCTTTTAACTAATAATTTTATAATTTTATAAAAGATTATTATTAATATCATTAAATCAAATAATTTTTTTTCTAGATAATATAACATAACATTAAGATGACATTGAACTAAATGCCTCATTGAATAAAAATAATTTTTAAAAATACAGATTCACAAATATGAATTGAGTTTGAGTTATGTCGATCCCATTTCTAGCCACTTAACTTCGAGCTAAGGGAAGATTAAGTCAAGTTGGAGTCACTCTAAACTCGATCAAGCTTCGAGTTTCAAGCAAAATTTGCGACCCAACTCAAGAGAAATCCAAATAATCTCAAAAAAAGCATAAGAGTGAGCCAGAGAAATTCTATTGAGTTTTTACGTGAAAATGAAACTCTTCTAAAACCGTTTATATTTTGCTCAATTTAAAATTGACACGATTTTCTTCCGGCTTAAAGTTAACTTGCTCAAAATGAAATTAATTAAATTCGTAATCGATTTGATATGTGCATCAACATATATATTTCAAAATTTTTAAAGTATAGTTGATATATTTTTGTACATAAATATGATATAATTTTTTATATGAAAGAAATAATATTAAAAATATATGCATAGAAATTTAAAGTAAATTTATTTTATTTAGTATGAATAATAGATATTTTTAGAAAAGAATTAGCTTATAATTAGGCTCAATTGAACTCAAAAATCAACTAAAAATTAAAATAATTTGAATCGAACTTGACTCAAAATCAAAAATTCTAATTTTGAGTTGACAGTCGACTCAAAATCGACTCTAAACCTCCCCTTATTGGACTTCCTTCTAGCAGAGTTGGGCCTAAATCCAACTAAAAACTTAAGCCTATCTGACCAGCCCAATGGGCCTTGATCACCATGGGTTTAACCCAACTAGAATCCATGATCCTGCTATATTTTAACCCAACTAGAATTAAAGCATATAACTAATATTATATTTAACTCTTCATTTAACAACTAGATATAATCTAACTCTTAAATGATATCCATAATATTTTTTTAAATGTTCATTTTTTTTAAATCTCTTTTATTTCAATTTTCATCTATTATTAAAACTTTTATTTTTTTCCCAAAAATTCATTATTGTAATTCTTCTTCAAACGACTTATTATTATAGTAAATGAAAATTTATTATTTCTTTAGACGAAGCCTATAAATATTTAATTCAGAGGATACTACTTGTAAATATTTAACTTAGTAATATTTCTTAATAAAATAGTAATATTTTTTTTTAAAAAAAAATTAGTTAAATTTTTATCTTCATTTATTACATTTAAAGCTCACGTATAATTAATTTCCATTAGAATCTATCGTCTAATTATATAATTTTATTAATTATTTATTAAAAATTCAAAATAATATGATTTTGATTGAAAAAGTGGGAAAAAATACCTTGGAACAAAAATTGTTACACCAAACGGAACCGCTAGCGAAATTTCGGGGATTTGTTTTTGTTATCTGCATTAAATTTTTTTATTATTGATTTTATTTAATTTCCTTAATGAAGTCAGGTAGCTGAAAAGCCTGAAAGGTTAAATTAAGATAATGTCATTTAATTAATTAACTAATATTATAATTATCAATAAAATATTGTAGCAAAAATAGCATGGTTTAGACAGATCTATAAATATAATAACAAAATAATTAAGAATGCAAATTACTTGCAAACAATTAAATTTAAGCGAAATTTAATAATTTTAATTTTAAAAAATTGCATACATAATCCTAAATTCTTCATAATTATAAGATTTTGCATATACATAATACACTTTAAAATAATCATAACCAGTGAATTTTCTTTTTTAAAATTTAAAAATATATTTTATAAAATTTTTTGAAAAATTAAATTATAAAATAAATTATAGCTATTTTAATTTATTATTAAAAAAAATCAAATAATATCAATATAAATTCCCTATTTTTTTTAAATAACTTTAATGTGCTTAGTTGCTGCATTTAGTTTTTTTTGACTTTTCTGATATTTAAATTTCAATAGATCTATTCTATAAGATGTAAACTTCTATTTGAATATTATGAGAATTTTATTGATATTTACAGTTGTTATTGTTCCAGGTGATTTTGTTTTTGGGAAGGTTGCTCGTCGGATTATTATTCGTAAAGTTGACAAACACTTACCTACTAATAAAATTTATAATGTTGATTTTCAATCATTTAATTTTATTTTTTTAATTATTTATTTATTTTGATGCTATCTGATTGTTTGCATGTGTGCAATAGCTTCCTATTTTATTTTTAGTTTAGTTATTCAAAAGATTATTGATGATTAATTATTAAATTTTTAATTATTATTAACAAAAGATTAATATGTTTGTTATTTTTATTTTGTTTAAAAATATTACTAATTCATTCAATTTAATTAAACGTAAATAAATACTAATTTTTTTTTATTGTTTTTTATTTTTATGGAATACTAAAATTTTAACCTAGCTGAAACACCTCTCCTCCTTTTTTTAACTCTGATTTCGCTGCTTCTGTTTCACATCATCGCCTCTTCTCTCTCCGGAGAAGAAAACCCTTTCTTCGCCTCCTCTCTACCACCCCTCTAATCCCTCTTTTCCCTTATCGTCACGCGTCATGATTCCGGCCAACGTCGTCTCCAATCCGAGCGCATCCGCCTGAGGACGAAACCCTAACCCCTCGCTGATCTCCTGATTCTCTTTCACTCTTTTTCCAGGTAAAAACTGCTATTTTATTACACGAGTTCTACACTTCCGAATCCATCAGCGGGTTGTTCTGCCACCGTCGGTGCTTCGTGTCGACGCGGATTGGTGGGGTGCTGGTTGTTCTTTTTACCGTGTTTTCTGTCGGATTCGCAGGAGGGAAGGAGGAAGTGAGAGTCGGATTTATGTCCCAGAATCAATCGAGGTTTGAGAAGACCGAGGGGCATCTTAGGAAACCCGGTCGATCAGGAAGCTTCGGGCAGAACAGGGGGTTCTCCGGCGGCGGGAAGGGCGGCGGCGGCGGCTCCGCCTCTGCTCCTGCACTACCGTCATCCGCTGCTCCGCCCCCTTCCCCGGCGTCCAATGCGTTTTCGGCGAACCGAAGGTGATGCTTTGTTGGCTTTTCAATTTTTATTTTTTATTGTTTTACAACTAGTGTTCTCTGCTGATCTGAGCAAAATGGTGACTGGAGCTTTTCAATGGTTCTTACTTTTTTGTTCCTCGGTCTTTTTAGCTATAAGAAATCTGGTAATGGACAAGGAGGGCAATCTAGTGTAAACACGGTGAGTTCAAACCCTGATTCGGCACGCCGAGGTGTACCCAATGGAGGTCATGCAACGACGCCTTCGCCTGGTATTATTATCAACCCAGTTTGTTATCGAAGTTCTTAAACATCTACCCTAGTTTGATAATGAAACCCATATTCAAACTTAAGAGAAAAAACATCTATGATCTTCTAGCATATTATATTGTGTTCTATAGGCGCATATGACGGACCGGCGTCAAGCTGTGCCAAGCCAGCGGATTCTTTTAACAATCAGAAAAAGGCAGTTCCTAAGGCTCCAGCTGCTAATTCTGCTGGTAGTACTCCAGTTTCCGATGTATCTTCAACTCAATCTCAATGTTTTTTTATAATTTGATGCCTCTTAGTTTGACGCTAGCAATATGGGCAACTTTTCATATACTCAATTTTTTTAAGAATGAATTATATTTAGCTGCATCTCGTTGATCTGAAGATTGAAAGTATTTAATATTTTTATCCTGTTCGACAAGGCAAATCAGCATTTTCAATTCCATTCACATTGTTTTTTTTTTGTGGAATTTCTTCAGGAGATGAATCTGGACCATTTCTTCAATTTGGGACCATAAATCCTGGAATAGTGAATGGAATGCAGGTATTTTATACTTGGTTTTGTCATTTTTCTTCAAGTTATTCTGAGGGGAATTCATCATGTAAATGTAGATTCCTGCCCGAACGTGCTCAGCTCCACCAAATCTTGATGAACAGAAGCGTGATCAGGTTTCTTAATATGTCTTTCGTGACACATCTCATTTATGTATTTGAGAAATACTTGCAGGCAGCTCTCTTCTTCTTTCTTACTTTTTCCGTCTTTTCAGTTGATTCTCTTGGAAAAATGCTACCCCTTTTAGCATTAGATTGGCATTATCCTTTGTAAAGGATTTGTTCTAGATATCATTTAAAGTCAGAACCTTTTTTTGATAAAATAAAATTTATAGTCAAACCTTAACTTCAAGGCTCTTGTGACTTTGGCGAGCTTTGTTTGAAGAAAATGAGTATCTGAAGCTTTTAGAAAAGTCAGTTAACTAGTTGAATGTCAATATTGATCATTAACTAAAGCTGGTGTGACACATTTGCTTAATGGCGGTGTTTGATAATATTTTTTATGCAAAAGCCTGACAATTGTTGTATGATATGATCAGAGTTTCTTTTATATTAATGAACGGAATATCTTGTACCATGTTTTGAATTATTTGTTCCTTCTGGATTGAATTGTCTGCTATGTCTGTTACAAATACTGACTGTTTTGAAATTAGTTTCGAAGTAATAATGCCGTGTCATTGATGCTTCTGGACTTCTTTATTATGTACATCAGGCTCGACATGATTCCTTTAGGTTGGCACCAGCCATACCTATGCCCTCTGGCCCGCCACAGCCACCTGTTCAGCAAAAGCAGAAGCAAGCATTGAAGGAAACAGGTGGTGTTGGGCAATATGAAAACAGAGAGTCTCATCCTCCCTTGCATGTGAAGAAGGATATGCACCCTTCCGTTCCTTCTGCTCCTGGTGTAGTGCAGCAGAGGCCTTCTGTTCTTCCTGTGGGCGGAATGCCATTACATGTTCCTTTTCAACAAGCACAAATGCCTGTGCAATTTGGTGGTGCCAATTTGCAGGTTCCAACACAGGGTATCGTGGCGAGTTCATTGCAAATGACAATGGCATTGCCTGCAGCAAATGTCCCTCATGTTCCTCAACAGTTGTATGTTCCTAACATCCAGTCTCATCCACTTCAACCTCAAGCAATCATGCACCAAGGCTTTGGGCCACAACTGGGTCACCAGCTACCTGCTCAATTAGGCGGCATGGGAATTGGTATTGCCCCACAATTTCCTCAGCAGCAGCCTGGAAATTTTGGTTCTCAAAGGAGAGCTGTGAAGATAACTCATCCAGAAACCCATGAGGAGCTAAAACTTGATAAAAGGACTGATTCAAACACAGATGCTAGCACTTCCGTGAAAAGGCAACTTCCAAATGTCACCTCCCAATCACCGTCTGCTCCTACGTTTAGTCATCAGATGAGTTATTATCCAACTAGCTATAATCCTTCCCAAATGTTTTTCCCTTCTCAGTCTTCTCTTCCTTTGACAAGTACCCAGATGAGTACTGCTTCTCAAGGTGCAAGATATACCTATCCTGTTGGTCAAAGTGGCCAGACTGTTCCATTCATGAGCCAATCTGCTCTTAATCCGGCACCTACTGGGAGAACCGTGCCTCCATCTCTCATGCATGGTTTGCCTGAAGTAGTCAACTTGGAAGGATCATCAGTTTCTACTTCATTATCAGTTCCAGCACATGTGTCAGCTAAGCCTGTTACTCTCTCATCTACGGAAAAATCTGGGACACCATCAGTAAGAATTAGCATGCCTATCTCCAAGCAAGAATCCTCAAAACCTTCAAGATTACCTGCAGATGTGCCTGTAGCCACCAGGCCAAAGGACAGTGAAGTTCGCTCACATAATATTGATTCTATTTTGAAACAAAATCTTGAGTCTTCAAAAGATATTTCTTCTATTTCAGAAAATCTGACCAGTGTATCACTTGACATTTCAACGCATTCTGATAAAAGTGAAGCCTTTTCTTTAGTTCCTACTCTTGGGAATGCTACCTCTGTTGTAGCAGGACATGATGGCAAGGAAATAGATGCTTTGTGTGGGTCGGAATCTGGGAAGGATCAACCAAAAACGTCAAGTAAAGGGGAGCTTAAAAATTCTCAGCAAGTGGTACACCTTTTTCTCTCCCAACTTTTATTCTTCTTTAATTGCTAGATGTGGATAGGGTATTTGTTTTGTTTTCTTGTGCGTCTGAATTCTTTTTTATTTTGTTGGTTTTGGGGGGTGGTGGGGGGGGTAGTGTTGCAGTCTGAATTTTATTACTTACATGTTTAATTCCTGATTCTCTAACTTCATGTATATGCCTCCCATTTTATTGTGAGCACAAAGAGTACCCTTTTCTGTTATATATCAAGAGATAGGGAGTTAATGTCTATTTTTTAGGATAATTCAAGTTTTTTAATGGTTTTGGGCCTTTGGCTGTTTAAATTTTGGTTGTTCTTTAACTCAAGGAGCTATTTTTTGGTGTTTAAAGAACTGGAGGGTTTGTATGTAATATGAAGGAAAATGAAAGTTAAATGTGTAATTTTCTAAAGCACCCATTTTTTCTTCCAAATAACCTCAATAATATCACATTGTTGCAGATGGATTCAGTTGATTCTAATGGGAATATGAAGTTGCAGAATAGAAAGGATGATACTATTACAGATGCATTTGAACATCCAGTATCCAATCAGACTGCAGTTATTGCGTTAGCAAGTGCTGCTGATTCATACAATTCTTTGACGAGCTTCCCTTCCTTAAATATGGTATCCAGAACTTCTGAATTAGAACATAAGAAAGATTTACTGGGAGCTGCAGGCCCTTCTAGAGAAATGTTAGAGACGGAACCATCAGAAAAAGCTGTTCCATGCTGTTCTGATTCTATTGATGTAGCTGGTGACAAACTTTCTTTTGTGGAAGCATCAACTTATGCAACTACTGGTTCTTCTTTTGAGTGCTATAAGAAATTGGAGATTGGATTTGGACATGAAAACTTGGCAGGATCTGAACATGGGAGAGATGAAGTATATGATACTGCCAGGGATTATTCTTCTTCAGCCAGCATAGGCTCTTTGGATGCAGCAACCAGGGGATTAGGTACAGAAGCTTCTGAAAGGAATACTTGTTCTGAGTTTCATGATACTGAAAACCAACAGTTTGCCATCCATAAGGATGAGATCAAGTTGACATTGTCAGTTTCTGATATGTCATTAACTAAATCCTCTGATTTGGATGATGCTGAACAACCCCCTTCTGGTACAGATGCTGATTCTTCAGCCTTCAAATGTGAATCAACGCACACGAGGCCTGATGTTTCAAGTGAGCCTGGCACATGCCTATTAGAAACGCCCTCCATTCCTTCAGCTTCTTCTGAAATAAAGCAGAAAATTAGAGCTGAGGAGCTATCCAATGGGATCTCTGCATCATTGGTGTCCTTGGGGCCACAGGACAAGCCTTCTGTTGAGCCAAACAAAACTAAGACAAATAAGAAGAAGAAGAGGAAGGAAATTCTTTCCAAGGCTGATGCTGCTGGTTCCTCTGATCTGTATAATGCATACAAGGGCCCAGAGGAAAAGCACGAAATAGTCAGCTTGTCAGAGTCTAGTGATTGTTATTTGTTGGCTGAATTGAAAAATGTCAGTGTTGAAGATTACTATCAGAGTACTGAAGCAATTGATGAGCAAGCTAAAGGTGAAATTGAGGACTGGGAGGATGCTGCTGATGCATCTACCCCAAAATTGAGTTCATCAGATGGCCAGCAGGTCCATGTGCATGAGGATATTCATGTTGAATATGAAAATGAATATACTGGCAAAAAGAAATATTCTAGAGATTTTCTATTGACTTTTTCAGAGCAGTGTAAACATCTTCCAGAAGGGTTTGACATTGGATCTGATATAACAGATATTTTATTGAGTGTTCCGACTGGCATTTCTCATGTTATCGACCAAATACCTAGTCCTGGAAGGATTGTAGATAGATCTCCTGGCGCATCCCGGGGTGAGCGTCGTGCAGCAGGCATTTCGGATGATGACAGGTGGACGAAAGTTTCCAGCGCTTATCGAATGGATCATAGTCATCAAGTTAATGCAATGAACTTTCGTCCTGGACAAGGAGTGAATCATGGGGTTCTTAGAAATCCACGAGTACAGTCGCCCAACCATTTCTCTGGTGGAATACTTTCTGGGCCTATTCAGTCTCTGGCACCCCAGGGAGGAATAGCAAGGAATTATTCTGATGCTGAGAGGTGGCAGCGAGCTACTACCACTCAAAGAGGCTTAATGCCTCCTCCTCAAGGACCTATGCCAGTAATACACAAGTCTGCTAATAGATATGAAGTGGGGAAAATATCTGATGATGAAGAGCAGAAGCAGAGAAGATTAAAAGGCATATTGAACAAGTTAACACCTCAGAATTTTGAAAAGTTATTTGCCCAAGTCAAGGAGGTAAACATTGATAATACGACTACTCTCAATGGGGTTATCTCTCAGATTTTTGACAAGGCTTTGATGGAGCCAACCTTCTGCGAGATGTATGCTGATTTCTGCCTTCATCTTGCTAGTGAGTTGCCTGATTTTGTTGAAGATAATGAAAAGATTACCTTTAGAAGGCTGCTTTTAAACAAATGTCAGGAAGAGTTTGAAAGAGGAGAGAGAGAACAAGCTGAAGCTGACAAAACTGAAGAAGAGGGTGAGGTCCAGCAATCTGAAGAAGAAAGGGAGGGGAAAAGGATACGCGCAAGAAGGCGTATGCTGGGAAATATTCGGTTGATCGGAGAGTTGTACAAAAAGAAGATGTTGACTGAGAGGATTATGCATGAATGCATCAAGAAGCTTTTGGGACAGTATCAGAACCCTGATGAGGAAAATATTGAAGCCTTATGCAAATTGATGAGTACCATAGGTGAGATGATAGACCATTCCAAAGCTAGGGAACATATGGATGCTTATTTTGACATGATGGGTATGCTGTCCACAAACCAAAAGCTTTCTTCTCGGGTTAGATTCATGCTGAGGGATACAATTGATCTCAGACGAAATAAGTGGCAGCAAAGAAGGAAGGTTGAAGGCCCAAAGAAGATTGAGGATGTGCACAAGGATGCAGCTCAAGAACGTCATGCTCAATCTACTAGAGTGGCACGCGGATCTATTATCTCTTCTAGACGAGGGCCACCTGTTGATTATGGTCAGAGAGGACCCACCATATTGACTTCTAGTTCTCAGCTAAGTGGTACTCTTCGCGGTCTTTCAGGGCACGTGCGAGGTTCTGGCAGTCAGGACATTCGTCTTGATGACAGGCATCAATTTGAGAGCAGGATGCTGTCTGTCCCTCTTCCACAGAGGCCTATAGACAATGGCTCCATTTCCCTTTGTCCTCAAGGAGGTCTTGCAACTGGAATGTCTGGCAAAGGACAGGGATTAATGCCAAATGTGTCTGTGAGTGAGATTTCTTCAAGAAATGGAGATTCCCAGCGATTAGCTACAGGTCCAAATAATATTAACTCCACCACTGGTCGACTACTTCATACCTCAAGAGAAGATAACAAGCCAAAGAACATGATGGAGAGGTACTCTGGGGCTTCATATGATCAGATAAGCAGTCAAGATCGGAATACTTCATATAGCATGGGAGACTCTTGTGTTGCAGATCGTGCTTTTGATAGACCTCAATTGACTACTTCA
Organism: Apostasia shenzhenica; assembly: GCA_002786265.1. Lineage (NCBI taxonomy): Eukaryota > Viridiplantae > Streptophyta > Magnoliopsida > Asparagales > Orchidaceae > Apostasia > Apostasia shenzhenica. The sequence continues at coordinate 119,721 of KZ452026.1, forward strand.
GGGAGGAGACCTACGTCTTCTGGTGGAAAATCTGGTGCATCTTTTGAAACTACCCCATTATCGGAAGAGAAGCTAAGAGAAAAGTCAATGTCAGCAATAAGAGAATATTATAGGTAATTATATTTTCTGCTGTTCATAACATAACAATCAAGTATTACCAAACAAAAGGAGAATACAGTAGAAGATGAAGATAGAAAAGATCGTATAGCAGTATTCGTGTTAGAAAAAACAAAATTCCTTTTACATCTTGAATTTTATTTTTAACTTTTTAGAAAAAATTTGACTTTTATTTGTTCCTATGGTAAAATGTCATGTTGTTTGGCTATCAACTAATGCTTCCATTAGGGTATTGTTATGGGAATAGAAACTTGCTGTATCATACTTCATTTGGTTAAAACAAAGTTACGCAGTATTTATCATTCTCTTGCAGGGTAGGATTTTACATAATTCCCTCATTTTACTTGGTGGACTTAAATTTCAGAATAATTAGATATAGAAGGTTGAGAAACAGTAATGTTCTGGGGTATGGTTATTAAGCATGTCCTTGACCCCACTCACTTATGCTTGAAGAGAACATTACTTGAAATAGAGTTGAACTAAAAGAAGAAATTGATAATAGAACGTTTATGAGAAAGGGGAAGAAGTAGAGAAGAAGACGGATAAAAACAGATATTGGAGGAGAATATCTTTGAATTATCAGAAGTTGCTTATTACAAGCATCTAGGGCTATTTACATCGCCATCAGAAATTCATCTTATTGCACCAACAGATTGAGTTAAACAATGCTGGAGAATATAATTCTTGAAACTGTATTATTCAATTTAGAAAAAATCATGTTGGCAAGTTGTTGCTTGCTAATTTATTAAGTAGTTCCTAGCTTTATTTGTTGAATTGAATGTGGAATGTCATTTGCCTAATATTTGTTTCTGAATTCTAACTAAATCACGAAGTCTTCTTATGTTACTGAGCCTCTACTATCACTTGGCCATTCAGTTAGTCATTAATATCTCAGTTTGTAGGTCCAGTGGCAACAGTGTTGTAAACTTTCCTAGTCTGGCACTCTGGCCTAAGAGGTCTCAAGTTTTTAGCACATTATTTGATGATGATCCTTGCTTAGAAATTTGCAATTTATTGTTCAGGCCATTTTTGTGGACGACTCTAGATGGATGGCTAAACATTGCAATCAATGCAATTATGTTGTTAGTGTTTTTTAAATATCAGTGTATTCTGTAAGTTGTTTGTTTTGTTTAATATCATCATATTGAAAGATGCTAATACTATTAATGAAATTTTGTTATCTCAAGATTCACTTTCTCTTTTGTTACCAACCCCTCCCCCCTCCCCCCCCCCCCCCCCCCCCCCTTCCTTTAAAATCACACTTAAAAATGGCATCTAAACATAACATTAAATTAAACAATTAATTTCTCCAAATAACCCGACATTGTATTACAATAACATTAAATCAAATCCACCTTTGGTTCCTTTTCCCATTATGTACTGCAGTGGGTCAGCCAATAATCAGTGTCCCTTTTTTTTTGGTCCAACTTGGTGACCTTCACCCACTTAAAAGAAAGGTGTTCCTAGGGATCTCGGATATCATTGTTTGATTCAAGCTTCCAGTTACTTAACCTGATTTCAATATTTACTTGCGCCTATGCTATCTGTTTGTTATATTAAATTCTGGTTTATCTGCATTATCATTGGCTATTTGATTGAAATCCATGTTTCTGTTTTTGATCATCATTTTTCCATGTTAAGTTGCTTACACTGGAATTATTCGTCTTGTTCAGTGCCAGGGATGTGAATGAGCTCGAATTATGCATCAAAGACCTGAACTCGCCACATTTTTATCCTTTGATGATATCAATTTGGGTAACAGACTCTTTTGAAAGGAAAAGTATGGAGAGAAATCTCTTGGCACAGCTTCTTGTTAGGCTAAGCAAGGATCATAATAGTGTGATCGGTCGGGCACAATTAAGTGAAGGGTAAAATGAAACTCCATTGTGTATTTTAAACTGGGAATTTCATACATACCCTTGAAATCTATTTGAATTACATATGTATTGCGTATACATTCTCCAAACCTTTTAAATATAACAAAACTGCCTGAGCTGGTTGATCGGGATCTAACTTTTGGAACTAGCCTAGAAGAATATAACCCATATTCAGTTTGTGACAAAATCAGTTATATTATGTTGCTTAAAAGATTTGGGTGGTCACTTTTCAAAAAAAAAAGAAAAGATTTGGGTTGTGTATTTTAGTTTGTAGTTCAAGTGTTACTATGCTGCTTACTTCCTACAACAACATGAACAAAACAAATAATAAACCTTTATTTGGGTTCAAATATGAAGGATCATTCTTTATAGTTCATTGGCATGTCTTTTTTGGTTTTTTTCTCTCTTTTGACATGAGCAAAGCAAGATTCAATAATCTAAACTTTCCTTGGTAGAGCTTTTATCTGTCTTGCCCACGATTTATATTTCCGAATCTCTCTGAGCTTATTTTTAATTGAGGCCATTCTAACCCTTTCGTGAATATAGTCATTTGTCATCTTGTTTTTTCACATATAACTACTCATCCACCTTAGCATTCTCGTGCTGCTTACTTCATAAATTTTTTAATTTCACTTTTTGTGTCTTCTCTGTGCAGGTTTGATTCTGTGCTTTCTTCCTTGGAAGATGCTGTGAATGATGCTCCCAAAGCTGCAGAGTTTCTTGGCCATATTTTTGGGGAAGTTATTGTGGAGAATGTTGTCTCATTGAAGGAGATAGCGAAGCTGATCCGTGAAGGCGGTGAGCTGCCAGGGAGCCTGGTGGAGGCTGGGCTTGCTTCGGAGGTCCTCAGCAGCATATTCGAGTTCATAAAAGCAGAAAGAGGCGATTCAATATTGAATGAGATCCGTTCGACCTCCAATCTACGATTTGATGACTTCAAACCACCGAACCCCTCTGCCAAATCAAAGAAGCTGGATGCTTTTCTTTAAAGTTGAAGGAAGATACTTCGTTCCAGATAACTACATTCTTGTTTAGGCTCCTTAGGTGACTAATACTCTATATAAAAGGACTTTTATTCTTGCATTTCTTATATAGATTATTGTTTTATGGCTACCTGTGTTTTGTTCTTTTTGTTCTTTCTTTTGGGCACCTTATCTGTTGTTTCCTGTAGCATGAGAAGTGATTATAAATTCTCTGATCTTTTGATCAATTGAATCATGAGAAGGCTTTTGTTAGCTGCCTCTTTCATCAGCCTCAAGAGCACCTCAACAGCTTATTTCTCGCGGATAATGTAATGAAGATGGTATTTTAGCAGGACTACTTCAGCACCCTTGTTCTTAATATCATTTATCTTGATCCTGTTTGTGATTATCGCATAATTATCCTTAAAAAAACTTATATTGAATGTACAATTCTCAATATTTTTGGTCTAAATTAATGTTTGTCATCTCCTTCATTTATTATGAAAAGAAGAAGAAAAATAACAGGAGCAGATAGAAAAAGTAAATATTCAGGATTATGTTTTTGATGTGCAACTGATTAAGGTAGTTTTGAAGTGTTATATTTTGAAATATTTATGCATATTCTTGCACCAGTGAAATGCCTATGATTTGGCAGACTTCAAAATCAGTATAGAACTTTGGGAAAATATTTAATAAACATTGATTGTTGATTATTTTGTAAAATATTCATGAGTTTTTATCATTTGAAATATTTATAATATTTCTGAAGCACAAATTTAATTTGCGTTGACCTTAGACAAACTGAAAAAAAATGAATTATTTGTATGAATATAAAGATCAGCCACAACAAAAATCATCATTTAACTTAAAACCAGGATATTGTAGCACTGAAAAAGCATCAGCATAATTAAAAAATTTTGAAATATGAATATTCGTTTTGTCATATAAAACATATTTGTTAATCAAATTTATAAATTTAGTAGAATTAAGAGAAATACGTTCTGATCTATTATGATAGGTACTCAAGTCTATGATACTACAACAACAATTATTTTTCTGTATAGCAGATTTTGTTAACCAGTAGTTTTTAAACCGCAAAACGCGAACTAGAAAATGTCGGCTTGTTCAACCAATATATTCAATTTGAATTGACTAAATTGCGGTGGAGCTGTCATATTTTGTAATCCAAATTTAGAGATATTGTTCAATTTAATTTTTCAGAACTGCATAATTGGGCAGTTTTTTGGAAAGGTCACTCATTCCAGTACTATTCCAGGCTTCCAATTTAAGCACATTTAACTATAGAGTTTCTCATAATTAGTCTCACGATTTTGCACTAAAAGATGCTTCTGCCATTTGAAATCATATTATATACTTATACATAGGATCTTTTTGTCTTTTTCGATGTAAGACAATTCATTCCTGTGCCCCTCGAAATGGCAACGGGGCGGGTTTGGGTCAGGTTTATAAATATTCATATCCGTCCGGCTATATATTATTCATTAGCCATACCCGCCTCATACCAATTTCCGTCCTGTTCCGTTTCCTCACTAATGTTAATGAAAATCGAATTATTTTACTCTATTTGAAACAACAAAAATCATAGTCACATGGTGAATATTACACTATGAAAGCAAAGCCTTACATTTCTTCATTTTCAATGCACTCTTTTTATTTGACTCTATATAAGCCTACATAAGAATAGATAAAATATATATGCACAACGGGGCAGGGTTGGTATAGTTGATTCATACCCGAACCCGCCCCATTTCATAATGGGGCGAGGCAGGTTGCGGGTCGCAGGTAAAATTTGAGTATCCGTACCTATCCCATTACGGGGAAGTCGGGGTTTAATCGGGCACGGATACAAATTGCCACCACTATGTGCCCCTTTCACTATTATTGGTTTAGAAGCCTAGTAGGAATCGCATTTTGTTCTAATAATTTTTTTTTTCTAGGATATCATCTGGTAGTCACTCCTCACCTTATTTGACCACTGGCATCACACGAGCCTTTGAAGTTAGAAAAAAACATAAATCGATTTTAATTTTTAAAAATTTATGGAAGAGATTTCTGTCAAGTAATGTAGTCAAAATCAAATAGGCATGTAATGATCAAGTAGGCTTGTTAGATTAGTTTATGTCAAATCTGAAATTTCTTACAAACAGAAATTGTCAAAATTAATAGAATATATTAGTAAACTATCTTTAGGCCCGAAAATAATTTGTAAATTCTAAAATAAATTTAAAATTTAAAATTTGAAAAAATATTGAAATTTAACATGAAAAATATTTAAAGTAGAATTTCTTCTTTCAAAAAGTTTAAAAATAAAAAAATGTAAAATGCTGAAAAATTTAATCTTTCAAAATAAATTTTAAAATTTAATCTGTCATTTTTTAAAATGTAAAAATGTAAAATTATAATTCTAAAAATTTCAAATTAGAATTTTTAGAGATTTTCACATTATTTTTAAATGCTTTTTTGATATTCTAAAAAAGAAAAAAAATTGGATAAATTTTTTAAAATGTCTATCTTTAAAAATGGTAGAAATTTAAAATTTAATAGATGTTTAAAATCTTTTAAATTTTCAGATAAAAAATAAAATTTAACCTTTTAAAAATAAAAAAGTAAAATGTAAACTTTATTTTTTCTATTTTTATTCTTGAATTAAAAGTTTAAAATTAGGCTATTTGCATGCATATTTAAAACTTGAAATATTATATTCTCATCCAAATGTATGCAACTCATAAATTAAATTTTGTGAAAAATTGACATGAATATAATATTAAAAAGTTTTTTTAAATAATTATTTTTTAAAAATTTTAAAATAAAAGTATTTGTAATTTAATTAATCACAAATTCTAAAACTACAAGCAAATTTAAAATTATAAAATTATGATTTTAAAAATTAAATTTAAAATGTTTTCTAAAATTTATTTTTTTCTGCAGGTTGGCAGTACATAAAGATTTTAAGGATAAAATGTCATTTGATTTAATTTTAAATTTGGCTCTAAAAATTTGGACCATAAATCAAGGTCAAAGTCAAAGTTCTGTCTTAAAATTTTGAAAATTCATAAAAATTTACATTATAAAAAAATTCATCTTTTATTTGATTCAAGCTATTTTTTTTGCTTAACATAAATTTTAATTATAAAATTTTATTTTATTTTATATTCAATATAAATATAAATATTATAGTTAATTTTATTTTATATTTTATAGGGATAATTACGTACATGCCACATTAAACATCTTTATTTACGTATTACCCATTCATTTTTGTTTAATTACGCTACACACACTCCAAACATTATAAAGCTTACAACCACATACTTTAACTTGCTTTACCATAAGAAATCATAGTTTTTAAGTAACTTAATTATAGTTAAGTTACTTAAAATTTTAGCCGTTCATAAAAATTATGTTTAACTATGGTAGCGATGGCCGATGGCTGCGTCGGAAGAAAAAAACCGCGAGTGTTGAGAGGAAATCGGTGCCGATGGCTGCGACGGAAGAAAAAAACCGTGCGGTGATTTTAGGGCAAATCTCCATTAATATACCATGGTATTGAAGAAGAAAACTATTTACACAAGGATAAAAATATAATTTTTAAGATTTATTAACGGAATATTCCTTTTTTTAACTGGATTCTAACTGAGTTTAACTCAAGTGTGTGGTTGTAAGCTTTATAATGTTTGGAGTGTGTGTAGCGTAATTAAACAAGAATGAATGGGTAATGCGTAAATAAAGATGTTTAATGTGGCATGTACGTAATTATCCCTATTTTATATGTTTTTAAATATTAAATTTATTTTTTTGCATTAAATTGATAAAATAAATTATTTTTTTCTTTTATTTAAAATTCAAAACGAGTCCTAACGGGCGAGATATCGACGGCTGCTGTCGGTTTCGAACCATTCTCCATTGTGGTTCATTCTAGGGTTAGTAGGGTTTTTATCCTGCGTTCTTGGCATTCAGAGGCCGGAGAATCAAGGGAAGAAGAGCAATAATGGAACTGCCGACCCAGACGGTCGTCGATCCGCTTGTCCCCCACATCGCTCCGCTGACGAAGAGCTTCTCAGTCGTTTCTCCTGCCGCTGTGCCTGCAATCATTGACTGTGTCATCGCGTCATCTGAGCTTTCCGTATCCGACCTCTTTTTCTCCCTGCTTCGCCTCTTTCCAAATCTCAGCGAGGTATGGAAATTAATGTCATGACTTGTAATCGAACCTCACGTGTTGATCGTTCAAGCTTTTACAGACTTACCAGTCAAATTACGTGCTGTGCCACACCAGTGCGCTCTGCCATCTTCTCAAGAATGAACGTAAGTTTTATATCTAGATAAAGATTTTTTTTGGGTATTCTGTTGGATTAACGTTTTCCTGCGTTCTTTAGGAGCCCCACCTCATGCCATGAACCAGTTTATTTCTATTATCTTCATTCCGCTTCTCAAATCTATCAACCCAAGTAACTCTGAATTGTTGAACAAGGCAATTCCCAGTGTACCTATGTCATTTATAAAATTTCTGTTAACGATCTTTACGTTTTTGCTGATATTGCATCAATTTTTCTTGTTAGATTGAGGAATTGGTGTATGATGTTGTATTTGAAAAGGGATTCTGGGAGCTTATGAACCAAACTGTGGTGTCATTTTGTCTGATCTCTGCGGGCATTAGCATGAACGCATCTCGGAATGGTGAGATGGGTGCGTGCAAGCTATCTACCGAGCATTCTTCTGAACATCCAGGGAAAATTCCGCCTAAGACATCATATCGGGCATTGGCATCGCTGCTTGATTTTGCTTCTGGATGTTGGAGAGAGGCTAGGGAATCAGGACAGGAATTGCCGGGTGTTTTGAATGCTATACATACCTTTGCTGTTTCTCTAACACAGGAGCTGTTCAATTTAGCATGTGGGTTGCTTAAGTTGTCTCGAGAGGATCGCTTGGATGCCATTCACTTGCTCCTTCCTGCTGTATTCAGGTCCCTTAACGTATTTTCTCCTTTTAGGTTTCTGGAGTCTGGCCTGCAATACACTCTTTCTAGGTTGGACTACTTGCTATTTACATGAGTTAGTAACATTAACATGGTTTCTTCTATAATGCAACTAAGTTTTAACTCAAATAATTCAATTTCATATATCAGGACTCATTTCATGGAGAAAATATGGGAATGTTGCTCGGTTCTGCTTTCACTTGGGCATTTAGAACGCCGAGATGCATATATGTTACTTTCACAGTATTTCTCCATAGTTGATATCTCATGCGTAAATGAAAAGCTCCCTGTGGTCAAGTTATATGAGGAATTTGACTTGAAATGCAACAGTATGTTCTGGGAAGAAATGCAGAGAGGATTGGTTGGTTTCACTGTTTGTTACAATGTACTAGCCAATTTATCATTTCCAAGAGGATCACAATAATTTTATGTGTTTTTTTTGTACATTTGTTCTTCTAGGTAGATAGAGATGCTTCTGTGAGGAAAATGGTCTTGTATATTTTAAAAGAGCTACTGAGCTATTGTTCATACCCTTTAGTAAGTGGAGATTGTCAAATATCTTCCTGTGCACATCTAGATGAAGATGTCAAAAATATCCACACCATCCCTAGAGATAAAAATCCATCACATTTTGGCTTGTCAAAAAGGGAAAAGTGGGCTGCAAATGAGGCTAAATCTATGGGTGTTGGAGTGGTAAGCTTTGCTGATGGACCCTTTTTAACTGGTAGAGAAAGGTGGAAGGTTTTTATACTACTATATGAGATGCTTGAAGAGTATGGCACTCATTTAGTTGAGGCTGCGTGGACTCACCAGGTCAGCTTTGACAAACAAATGATATATCTATGTTATAAATTGATGTAGGTGCGACGTGTGTGCGCGTCATGCAATATGCATAAAGTGCTGGTCTTATGTATGAATGCAATTTGATCTCCTTATAAAGTTCACAGAAAATTAACACTAGTTTGATACAATCAAGTAAATTTGAATTTTATAGTTAATTTGATGAGTTTTGTAGTGATAATTTTATAGTGAATTACATATACAAAAATACTACATGCTCAAAAATAGAATTCTCATAAGAGTTTGACAAATGCAAAAAATGTGCATGAGTGGTTTATCTAGAAAATGTAGGCGGTTTAACAAAATGACGTAAGCATAGTAATATAAACAACAAAAAGGGGTACAATATTATGAATATTTGATAAGTAAAATGAGGATATGTGAGTTATTTGTACAGTCACGTTAAAACAAATGATAAGAAACATATGATGGGAACAACAAGCTTGGTGTAAGAAACACAATAAAAACAGATAATCAATTATATACAGAACGAAATAAAAGTGTAGAAAATAATACAGAGATGTAAGATGGCAATGAGTCGACGGTCGGTCCTTTGATCATTTTTTTGAGGCCTAGTGAGGCGCCTCGAGTCCTTTTTTGGCGTTGTGGTATTGCTAGAAACTTTCTCCACAATGACTGGTTCAACGCTCAAAAAATCATTGAAATTAGACTTTTGGATCCCCTAAAAGAGTCCCTTGAAGCTTCATTTATAGAGAGGAGGGGGAGGAGTTGTCGGCGGTCAGCAATCGCTGGTATATCTATCGATTGCAAACAGTGGTGTGGCGGGAAAGTCAAAGAAATAGGGAAACACGGTACAATGGGTCGGAAAAAAGGAAGCGGGCAGTTGGGCTCGAGTTGTGCTGCATAGGTCTCAGGGTGCGGCTTTGCTTTTGCTTGAGTTGCACTCCCGTGCGGATCGTGTGCTTGTGTTGGTCGCCCGATCATGCTGGCGTAGGTCAATGGACTTGTGTGGTTTTTTTAAATTAAATTTTTTTTTTTTTTTTTTTATTTTTTTGATTTTTTTTTTGCGCTTACTCATACAAATATATAAAAGAAAGAGTTGTACACAATACATGAAGAAGATTACATAAACATAATTAAAGTCCGACGCAAGGCTCTTCAGTGTAGGCGATATCAAGGATGTCTCGCATCAGCACTCCTTGCCTTTGAAGAACTTGACTCGGTTGAGTGTTGGTGCTAGTAAGACTGCCAAAAATTGGGTTAAAGCTGCTGTAAGTCGTGGAGTGTAATACGCGAGTCGTCGGATGGTGAAGGACCCCTCAACCTTATCAAATACCTGTGAAAGCTACCATTTATAATTGCAATATCTTGCTCGTCTAATATGGCTTCAATGATGATGATTCTGGTGATGCGACGTTGTAGTGGTGAAGGTAATAGCAACGTTGTAAGAGTAGAACTCGTAGGTGTGCTAGATTGGGTGGCTCGAGTCGCTGGGGATTGAATTGCGACTTGTATCAACCTGGGTAGTAGATGAGAGAAGATTGGAAGGAATAACGGGAGGAATTGCTGATGTCCGAGGAGGTAAAAATGAGAATTTGATGGTGACTCTGTGTACAATATTAAATCAGCTATATCTACATTAAATATTGAGCTAATGGCAATATCTAATCAAGATGTACCTCGTACGCATTTTCGTTCACTCGATGAATAACCCTGAAAGGATCTCATTTTTATGGTGTCAGTTTCTTGTTGGTTCTCGGAGGGAGCCGATTAGGATATATTCTCACCATAATTTTATCACCCTCTCTATATTCTACAAAATTTCTATGTTGATTAACTTGAGTTTTGATCTCATCATAACTTATAGCTAGTTTTCTACAAATTTTTGCATGAAAATCATGAATATGCTGTACAAAATGAGATGCTAGTTCACTGCTTCTGTAGTTAGGTGGAAGGTTAACTAAATCTATTGGTAGTCTAGGGTCATAACTTGTGGCAATTTAGAATGGACTCATATCAGTTGATCAGTTCACAGAGTTATATGTAAATTCTATGATGGGTAGGATTAAGTCCCATGCTGATAGTTTTTTCCGACAAAATGCAAAAGGCTTCCTAAACTATGATTGACTACCATAGTTTGGCTGTCTAACTTAGGGTGATAAGCGGTTGAGTAATGAAATTTAGTTCCTAACTTCTTCCATAGCATTTTCTAAAAGTAGCTCATGAATTTGGTATCACGGTTAGGTTCTGTTTGGTTGGAGGTCAGGCTATGGCCAAAACAGCCTGTAATGACAAAAAAATAATAATAAAAAATTAAGTATAATGTGTTAAAAATTGTATAGAATATGATATAAAGTAAATTTTTTATATTAAAGTTTATGTGATTAATGATGAAAAATGAAAAGTTTTTTTAATAAAATAGTTGGAGGCTATTTTGGCCATGATCAGGGCCAAATGGGCCTCCAACAAAACAGGGCCTTAGGTTTCATATTTTGTGGTAGACCATGGAGTCAGAGAACTTTGTTCACAAAGAGCGTCGCTGCGTGCGAGGCATTGAACGTTTTAAACCAAGAAATAAGGTGGGTCATCTTTAAAAATTGATCCACAACAATGAAGATGGAGTCATGCCTCCAGGCGGTGTGCAGTAGTTCGAGGATAAAGTCCATGTTCAGGTCTTCTCAAGGTCGTTCTGTAATAGGTAAGCAAGTGTACAAGCTAGAATTATTTTTTCCTTCTTTGGCCATTTGACGAGTTTGATAACGGGCAACAAGTTGAGCGACGTCCTTTTCCATTCTAGGCCAATAATACCTATCCTTAGCCAATGCGAGGATCTCGTCCTTCCCAAGGTGTTTAGATGTCCCTCCTGAGTGTAATTCTTCTGTAATGAAATCATGAAACAATGAATCCGGGATGCAAAGTTTGGTTCCTTTAATGAGGTAATTTGCAATAAGTAATCAAGATTGCGACTTGTTGGGTCACAAGTCAGCTGCACAAATATGCTCCCAAAATTATTGCATGTAGGAAAGTTCATTTTTAATGATTCAAATTTGGTGACCTTGATCTGCATAGTAGTTAAGATCATTGACATTGTATTGAGAGCATTTGCGGGTCCTATGAATGCGTTTTTTATCGATGTGAAGAGGCTTATGGATCGATTGGCGATCGTTTATATGCAGCAGTCGGTATGAGATATGATGAGATCAGAACAAATTTTTAGTACGTTGAATCGATTTATATAATCGATGGCAGGACAACTTCTTTGTCGAAGGGTCGTAAACTCGTTTAGGAGTTGAGTGCGGTATGTTAAAGGGGGATATTTTAATTTTAACATTTCCTTCATTTCGTCCCAAGACTCAGCTAATGTCTGACCTGTTCTCTGCAGTTGTCTCTCATAACTGATTCAAAATATTGTGGCATGACTCGTGAGTTTCATGTAGGCGAACTTGAATTGTCGCTCGTTTGATATATAAACCCATCTGAAGTAAGGATCCATGTCATTGAGCCAATCTATAAATACCTTTAGGTCCATGCGATCATCAAAGGTGACAGGATCAATTTTAACCCTTCAAGTGATGTTAGCTTCATTCAGAGGTTGTCAATAATGGTCCACTTTTCAATCATTTCAACGAGGTAAAGGGTGGTTGTAGTACAAATCCCTAAGTGGCTGATGTTGCGACAGTAGGGCTCATGGCTGTTTTGTGAGATAGGGATCAAACCCTCTTATATATGGGTCGTCATATCGACATGGTCTAGTGTGAGGTTCGTACATAGGTGGTAGCTCGCCCATTCGATGATTCTCAGGTCGTTGGAAATTAATATGACTTCTACCTTCTATGCATTGGTATATGTGGTTATCCTCATCGACTATTGGTTGGACCCTATGTTTGGTCGAAGCATTTGCATAAGTTCCTTCCACTGGACCCATTTCTTCGTTATTGGCTTCTATTTGGTTCAGTGAGAGTTGTTTGATAAGAGTAGCTTTAATAGCACCGACCCGTATCCTCAATTCCTCGAGTTGCTTTTTCATTTCTAAGAAAAGTGCGTTATGCTCTTGCTCGATCAACCTACCATGGTAAGATAGTCCACTCCGAGTTGGCATGGTCAAAGTTGAGAAATTGAGTTTTGTTGAACCTAAGGCCTTGTTTGGCGCGAGGACCAAAATAGTACTAGTTTAAAAAGTAACAATAATAATAATAAATAAATTATTTTAATTATTCTACACAAATTTTAATATAAAAAATAATATTTTTCTTCACATACTCAATAATTTTTAATAAAAATACAAACTTTATTTCACATCTTAGATCAAAATACTCGACTTGAATGTTTTGGTTTAGAATGTGAAATAAAGTTGATATTTTTATTTTAAATTGTTGAGTATATAAAGTAAAATAATATTTTTTATATTAAAATTTGTGTAGAATAATTTAAATAATTTATTTATTATTATTATTGTTATTTTTTAAATTAGTACCATTTTGGTCCTATTTTGGTCCTCGCGCCAAACAGGGCAAATGTGTGATGAGAATTAAATGATAATCTCTACCGACAAGATCGTTTATGACTTAACAAGTCATAAATATCCTGCTCTGATATCAAATTTGATGTGTGCGATGTGTGTACGTGTCATGCAATATATGTAAAGTGCTTGTCTTATGTATGAATGCAATTTGATCTCCTTGCAAAGTTTAGAGAAAACTAACACGAGTTCGATACAATCAAGTAAAATTGAATTTTGCAGTTAATTTGATGAATTTTGGTGGTGATAATGCTATGATAAATTACATACACAAGAATACTATATGCTCGAAAATAGAATTCCTACAGGAGTTTGATGAATGTAGAAAATGTGCACGAGGGGTCTACCAAGCGAATGTCGGTTTAAGAAAGTGACGTAAGCTTGGTAATATAAACAACAAAAAAGGGTACAACATTATGAATATTTGATAAATAAAATGGGGACACGTAGTTATTCGTATGGTCAAAATTAAAATAGAAGATAAAAAAATACGATTGAGAATAATAAGCTTGGCGCGGGGAACATGATAAAGGCAGATGATCTATTACACGAAGAATGAAATAAAAGTGTAGAAAATAGTATAGAGATATAGGATAGTGACGAGTCGACGGTCTGTCCTTTGACCATTTTCCTGAGGTTCAATGAGATGCCTCGAGTCCTTGGTGTCGTAGTGTGCTAGAAATGTTCTTTATAGCGGTAGGAGTCTAATGCTTGAAAATCACCAAAATTTGACTTTCGGATCCCCTAAAATGGCCCCGAAAGCTCAATTTATAGAAAGGAGGGGGAAAGGGTTGCCGACGGTTAGTAGTTGCTGGCATTTCCTTCGATTGCGGATGGTGGTGCGACGGAAAGTTGGAGAAACAGGGAACGGTGGGTCGGACAAATGGGGAAGTGGGCGGTCAGCCTGAGCTGACTGCGCATGCTCAAGCCGCTCTCCACTTTGGGTCACCCGATTGGGCCTAGCGTGGATCAATGGACTCGAACGTTTTTTTTTTTTTTTTTTTTTGTACATACAAATATAAAAAACTAGAGAGTTTTACATAATACATGACAAAAATTACAAAGACATAATTAAAGTCTCACACGGGGATCCTCAGTGCAGGAAATATCGAGGATGCCTCGCATCATAAACCAAACACTGACATAATGGTAATGCATTTAAGGGAAGCTTGTCCACTTGGTAACAATTGTCATAAATTTTGGGGATGAGAAACCAATAATCTCATTTAATGTCTTTTTGTAAGCTTCTGATATTATTATTTATGTAGATCTATGCTGTCAATTATAGAATATATATGTAATTGTACAGATAAGAAAATGCATGCTGTTGAAACTATAACATTTATGTTGCCCCAGGTGTCATTATTACTTCAGTCTGGAACATTTGGTAATTATTATGATTCTACCTTGGGCATTTATGAAGTGCAAATGCAAAGTTTGGAAGGATTTCTGAGCTGGTTAGCAGTTCTGTGGGAGCGTGGCTTTACTCATGACAATCCTCAAGGTTTAAAACTAGTAAATAGTCATCTACTCATGATCTTCCTTCTCATAAAATCATATAGTTCATGGTTATTTAGTTTACATTATGGCATGCAGTTATTGTGAATGTCCTAAAATCTTCTTGAATGGTTGTTTTGCAGTGCGGTGCCTAATCATGCAATCATTTTTAGGCATTGATTGGGTTAGATATGAAAGTTATGCACAAAAAGTGCCTAGAACCTTTATACTTGGTCCACTTCTACGGGGTCTAAATGATGTCGTGCATCACAAAGACTTTGGTTAGTACTCTTGATAAGTGCTTGCTATATTTACGTTCATTTGTCAAAGTGTTTCTCTTAGAGTGATTTAGTGGTATCAAATACCTTTGGTTTAACAGCAGTCCTTAAAGAATGTGAGCTTGTGTTTCCTTTTGTCTTCAATATGCTTACAGAAATGACAGATTCTTCCATCAACAGTAAACTTCAAGCATATTTCTTATTTCTTTTATATCTCAAGCTTTAAAACCATGTGTTAACGACATTAGTACAGGATCTACAGTGTGCATGAATTACTGTTGGGATGACCATGCATTCTTGTATTCAATTACTATTATGTAAATTTGGTAACTCTTGTACAAATTTGAAAGAATAATCACTTAGATTATATTCATTCGCGACGTTAAAGCTATTAGACAATTTAGATTGATACTGTCATATCGATTTGATAGTAATCGGATCACTTTGATAAAGAAGGTAACCATATGGCTTAGATATGTCCATCTAATTTTATTTCTTCATCAAGCCAAACATCATATTTTTAATGATATCAAACAAGTGATATAATTTATTCCATGCAACTTTGATTACCATAAACTATAAAAGTTTCTAATCGCTTATCATGCATGAAATCCATATATTTTGAAACTTTTGATTTACACAATCGTTATCTTACTCAATGGTCAAGTCGTTATGAGTAATGGTAATCAATCCGACTTAGTTGATTATGAACTATCAAGTTTTATGTTTTATCACTTCTACAGACAGCACGGTATAAGAAAAAAACCAGGCCTTGGAGAGGAAGACATATTTTTAGTCTTCAACTCACTTTTTCATCAATGTTCTCTTTGCTTATGTTAAACCATTATTCTGTTTATAAAACTAATGATCTTTTCTCTCTATAACTTTGTACTTTCATGCAATTTGTTGTAATTGTTGATTCTTCTGGATATAGGCCTAAAAGGTTTCTATACATCTAGAACGATTGATGGTGCTTCCAAGTTTTTAAATATATTTTCTTGTAGGTTATCAGTAAGGTATGCTTTGTTCTTCCATGATTCTTTATAATTTTTGATGTAGTTTGTGCACTATGGCAATTTATTCTGCGCATCTGCATTGTTATTTCTTGGGTTAAGGCTTTCCGATCTGTATGCTGAAGTTCCCAACATATTTTCAGTGAGCGTTTAACACTTGCATGGAGTTTAGCTTCTGCTGCAAGGCACGAATTATTTGGCCGAGCTGGCTTAATGTCCTTAGGCTATTGTATTTCTGCAATTGCTTGTCATCCCATTAACGATGAGGGGTTGAAAAGACAATGTCCACGTGCAAATTGTGAGTCTAAACTCGTTGCTTCTCAAAGTGATGTTATGCAGTGTAGTGCTGATGAGTTGTTGGATGCTCTAGGAATTGTTATCTTAAAAAGCAAGCAACACTTCAATGCCAAATATCGTCTTCAAGGTGCCCTTCAATATATTTGTGTTCTTAGATGTAGAAAGAATTTAACTCGTGACATGTTGTGTCTGTTTAACTCATATAGTACAATAAAAAAAAAACTCAGTGTGTGATGTTTAACTTGCTCATTTTCAGTTTCTGAGCAGGTTCTTAAGGCTGCATCTTTATTGACCTGCACATCTGATATGTCTCTTGTGGTGCTACTTCATTTTCTTTCAGCAGTTCCTCGAGAATTTGTTGATGTTAATGGTGAGCAATGTAGCTGAGAGAACCCATTATATTCCTTGTGAAAAGTGTTTCTTTTTTTCTTCTAATTTCTTATTTTTCATAATATATTATATGATTCTTCTATGGTTCAAACTTTTTGTTCCTTTTGACTTCTGTGTTTGAAAAATATTTATGCCCAAGGTTGAGTTATGTTGGTTCCTATAATCAAGTCCATTGCTTAAGCTAAATATTTAATTCTCTCAATTTTCAAGTGACTTTGCATTTTGCTTCTTGAATGAACCAACTCGATATAAACTTTAAATTTACACTCATGAATTTGTTTGACTATGGATCGGTGGTCAAATGAAGGTATTAAGCAAATTCTTCAGGTCTCGTCCTTGCAACACAAATGGTCCAAAGGTCCAAAGGTTTGAGTTCAAGTCCTAGTCTCAAGAAAGAGCAGAATTTGCTTCAATGTTGTGCCTCAGTTCAAGTCTAGAGAGAACAAGTCTCGACCTTGAAAACAACTCATATCAAGAGAAATGGTCTCAATGTCACATTGAGATTGCAACTTCGATATTGACATCAATTTGAGTCGAGAAAAGACAAAGCATAGATGCCTACTCAACCAAGTTTCAAAAAAATAAGTTGAAATAGAAGGCATTGACTTTGCGGACAATTTGGTTTTAGAGAAAAGGCCTTGATGCTGATGATAATTGGCTTACAAGTGAACAAATAAGCAATCTTGAGGAATAATCTCTAGGATTCAACGCTCCAACCTTTAGGAAACTTTATGACATTAAACCCCTAAAATGAAGAGCTATGGCATGCAAAGAATAAGACTTGATAACTAGAATGGATAAGGTGATCATACTAGAAAAAATCTGTTGTGCCGAATAATTTTTCTATCTAGGGAAGGTGATATGGGGAAAAGGACCAAAGGGTTGCTTGGGAAACAAGTTGGCCAGCTTCTTGTGTTTTCCCTTCTATAAATTTGAGGAGCAAATTTTTTATTTATTTTATTTTGGAAGGAGGATATATGTAACCTAAAATCCTAGTGGATTGAGGAGGAAATGAAGCCAAAGGAAATGCTAAGATAGTTGTAAAGCTTTTCTCAAATTCTTAAGAATAACACCTGTTTTCCTTTTTTCACTATGCCTCTCTTTATTTCTTGTTCTTTCGGCTATGAAGCTTGGACATTTCAAAAAATTACGTTATGTCTGTGTCAGACACACGGACACGGGGGACAAGCGAGAACTCTCAGGGACACCATGTCAAATACACTACATGGCGTTTTCTAATAAAATAGTATTAAAAAATTAAAAGACACTTTTTGGAGATGTGAGGATACTTCAAAATAACTTAGGATACTATTAAGCATTTTTAGGACACTTACGCGATCCAGAATATTTTTGAGACACTTTCGGGACACTTCTAAAATGCAAGATATTTTTGAGGCAATGGATGCTTCTGAGACACATGCGATATAATTAAATATATTTAATATTAAAGTTAAATTTATTTATTAATAGTATATTTTTATTAATATTAAATATAAAACTAAAACCTATGGACATATTTACTTTCTTTTTGTTCTTTTTATTAATATTTAAAAGTTTTTATTATTGTTATAATTTTATGTAATAAAATTAAAATATATTTCTTAGAGTTCAATTAACAAAGTGTGTGGGGGAATAAGAGAAAATATAATTTTTTGTTAGGACAACCATGGTGAGTACAACAATAAGAGAAGGTAAGTGCTCTCGGTGTTGAGGATGAGCAAAGGGCAGAGGAAAAGCTAAAGTTCTAAACTTTTTGTGATTGGTTCATTTTCATGAGACTTCAGGGCATCAAAGGAGGAAGATATTTGATTTAGTCTTGTTAGCTTAGAATTTTGACATATATACAGTAAGTTTAAGGAGGAAGATATTTTCTTGAGTGCGCTAAAATAAAGTTTAAGCTAGTACCAAGAAAGGTATATAAACAGTAACAAAACTAAATATTTACATTCAAACCATCGTACTCTACATATAGATGTTTTTACAAAAAAAACTATACGCAAAAGGAAAACTTCAAAGCTCATAACTACCCATCACTCCTTTTGCCCAGCTGCTTGTGAACCTAAAGATATTTGAGTGGTGAGTCCTACAATTCAGAATTTTTTAACCAAACTCATATGAAAACATCTACAAATTAATATACTAGGTGTACAATAAATCAAGTATAAGTTGGAACAATAATAAACTCAATCTAACAAAACAACATTAACAATATTGCAAGAATGATATCCGAAACATTAATTTTGACATGCCATTTCTTGATCTTGATTCACATTATATTTTTCAAGTTAGAGCCCTAGAGCTACTTTGGACTGTTGATCAATCCTTTATCTCATCGAGGAATTACCCCCGTCAGTAGGTGGAATGGGGAAACCTCAGTATCAGTATCAATATTGATATCATCTGTGGCCACTCGAGGAATTACTCTCATAAGTAGGTGTAATGGGGAAATTTTTAGAGGAATTACTCCCATCAGTAGGTGCAATGGGGAAACCTCTATACGGTATAATCACAGTATCACAATAGAGCTCGAGCTAGGGATTGACAACATCTTCAAGTACTCCATTCCTTTTATTTATTTTTAACATATAATGCCCAATTAAATGTTAGTATCCTAAATTGATTATTTTTTTATAAGAAAACGAGATCGCTTAGATTGTAAAGATTGTAAAGTCATTCCAAGTGAATGTTTGACTACCCAATATCGATTAATGATTTTAGATTCCGAGATAAAGTATTGGAGAAGAAATAATAAGTCAAAATTCTATCCTCGGACTCGATGATGGAATCTAAAGAATGAGAACAAATATATATTTAAGAAGAAGGTTCTAGAACTTGGACAATGGAACATTAACAGGGAAACTGATTTTATGTGGTTGATAGTTGCTAACTGTATCCGTAAGGTTGAGAAGGATGTGCTGGGAGCCAAATAATAAAGATACTTGGTGTTGGAAAGATGATGTACAAGAAAAAATTAAGGAGAAGAAAATTTGTTATAGAGATTGGTTTAAAAATAAAAATAAAGATAAATGGGAGAAATATAAAGTGGCTCGACGAGAATCTAAGAAAGCAATAGACAATGCAAAGAATATGACTCTTGAGGATTTATATAAGAAACTAGACACTCAAGAAGGAAAAAGACAATTATATAGGATTGTCAAGACAAGAGATAGAAAAACCAAGATTTAATTGAAGTAAAATGTATTAAAGATGAAGATCAAAAAGTACTTTTCATGGAAGAAGATATCAAAGATAGATGGATGAGTTATTTTCAATAGCTTTTCAATGAAAGTGGTGAAAATTCAATTGATCTTAAGGAACTCAGCATCCCAAAAGAAAATAAAAATTACTCTTACATTCGACGTATTAGTAAAGCTGAAGTCTGGAAAGCTTTAAAGAAGATGAAACATAAAAAAAAGTAGGACCAGATAATATCCCAATAGATGTTTGGCAGTGCTTAGGAGATGAAGGAGTTTCTTGGCTCATTAGATTATTTAATATGATTTTGAAGACTAAAAGGATATCAAATGAATGGAGAAAGAGTATATTAGTATCTATTTATAAGAATAAAGGTGATGTACAGAATTGTGCCAATTATAGAGGAATTAAATTAATGACTCATACTTTAAAACTTTGGGATAGGGTGATCAAACAAAGGTTACGCCATAATACTAAGGTATCAGAGAATCAGTTTGATTTTATGCCAGTTAGATCTACTATAGAAGCATTCATTTATTAAGAAGTTTAATGGAGAAGTTTAAGGAGAGAGAAAAATCTTATTTGGTTTTTATTGATTTGAAAAAAGCTTATAGTAAAGTCTTAAGAGAAGTATTTTGAAGAGTTTTAGAATAGAAAGGAATTTGCACTGCTTATATTCAAGTTATTAAAGACATGTATAAAGGACCTGTTACCTGTGTACGGACACAAGGAGGTTTGATTAAGGATTTTCCTATTACAGTTGGATTACACCAAGGCTCAGCTTTAAGTCCGTATCTTTTTGCTTTGATTATGAAAGTCATGACTGGACATATCCAAGATGAGGTGCCTTGGTGTATGCTCTTCGCAGATGATATTGTCCTTATTGAGAAAACTAAAGAAGGAGCTAAAGCGAAACTAGAGCTTTGGAGGAATGTTCTAGAATCTAAAGGTTTTCATCTCAGTAGATCAAAAACTGAATATATGAAGTGCACATTTAGTCAAGAAAGAAATACTTATATTAGAGATGTGACAATTGATGATCAAATTGTCAAGAAAAATGAGCGCTTTAGATACCTTGGATCAATAATACAAAATGATGGTAAAATAGATAATGACGTTATTAGCAGGATTCAAGCAAGATGGGTAAAATAGAGAAATGCTTCTTCTCCTCCTCCTCCTCTTTCTCCTTCTTCCCAGGGCACGACAAGGCAAAAGGGCAGAGTGTCTTGCGCATGAAGCAAGCCCTCTGTTCTTATCCATTGTATTGGCATAATTACAGATTGGTCCTCATACTTTTACTTTCTTATAAATAGGTCCTAAATTATTATTTCTAGGTCTAATTTTTCTCATGTTAAACTCAACTCAATTTTAATACATTTTAAATTCTATTTTGAGTTACATTATACTATTAAAAATATTTATAATATTATTTAAATATTAATTTTTTTTAAATAATAAATTTAACTCAAAAAATTAATCGCACTTTATATTTAAAACTTGAAATTTAACACCCGAATATTACAGTATGGGTTATGTTCCCACGAGTCTTCACTATCTTCAGTCGTGGATGAGCAAGTTCAAAAGCAAATGACTCACTGTGGCTTCTAGCGGTTTAGTGTGCTTTAGATGTTCTTGCACTTGTTAAGTTGAAATAGCCTATGGATGAGTAAATACCAATATAGATGAATTCTTATGTTAGTGGTAGATTGTTAGAAGTGCATACGAAGAATTATACCACATTGGTGGTCAATAACATGTTGTTGCACTCAATATATAATTGATGGTCTCAACCTTCTATTCTCGGTTTTTGGGTAATGAGTGTCTATTCATTTGTATATTGGTCCTAACTTGGGCCTCGTGATATTTCTTTCCTGAAATTAGTATTGCTAGTTGGATGCAATGCCCTCTAGTCTAGTCGGACATTATCTTCATGTTTAGGTATTACTAGCAGGGAAAATTACTGAAAAGTCAATTCAGCGATAATAGTTATTTGAATTGTTTTGTCGTTGCTTGCATTGGAAGATGTTCTGTTTTGTTTTTGCTGCAGAAGGATATTGCTGCAGCTTTGTTGGAAACCTAAGTCACCTTCTCTTCTTTGAGCTTAATTCTTGCATGGAAACTTTTAGACCTTTTATTTGATTAATATGCAGGGTTTTATCATTGATTCGTTGTAGCCCATATTCTTAATATTCGAGTTAAGGGACCTTTGACTTTGCAACATGTAATAGTACTGAACCCAACAAAATTGGTTGGTACAGGAAGCTTCAAATACTTATGTGCCTCCATTGCCTTAAAAAAATTACTTAAAAATAAAGTTCGTTCCACATAATTTTATCTATTAAATTTCTATCTGTTTGTTAATTTGTCGGATATTATTTTGACAAGGAATGAGTGTTACACATGTAGACAATCAAGAGTTAATTCTTGTTTTATTTTTTGACCTCTGTCTGTTTCAAGCTCCGCTCTCTTTGTAGATATAGGATATATCTTACATCATTTTCTAAGATTTAATTTATAAAATGATTTGCCGTTGTTGAGATGTATATTATCTTATATGTTCCTTTTCCTGATAAGCATTCTCATCACCCAATCAGGTCCCTTAAGAAGTTTGGTGCAAGCATGGCTAACTCAAAACTGTGAGCAAATAGATTTTGGACCAAGTGAAAACCAATCACATCTTCTGAAGAATCTGTTTAATTTTCCTTTAATGTTCATTGCGCTGGCATCAAAGGATTCTTTGTCCTTTGATGATGAGGATGTAGATTCATGGTTGTATGAGGCGCAAAGGTGGGCCAGGGTTTTATTCCTTGTTATCAGGATGGAGAATGATCTAGATCCTGTATTTGAGGTTTGATATTTGGAATTCATGCTGATTCATGAGCCTGCCTATTTTAAGTTCTTATATCATACTTCAGTTCCATATTTTACTTTCTTTCTTCTGTTTTCTATTTTTTTTCTTCACGAACCTATAGTGGTCCTTTTGAAATGTTTCTTTTATTTTGTTTTATGACTGCTAAATTTTAGGGTCTATTTGTCATGAAGTTTTTTTTATCTTTGAAGGATGAAATTTTTGGCTTTTTGAATAATGTGTATGATCACTTCAAAATGAAAAATATGTATAATGAAAAATGAATTTAGTTATGTTAAAAGTTGTGTAGAATGAGAAATATAGTTGATTGATGTTTTGAGATATGTGTATAATATGAAATAAAGTGATGTTTTAATATTGTAAGATAAAATATAAAATAATTTTTATATATTTTTCAATAGAAAAAGAGACTTGGTTATGGTTTTAGCCTTTTTAACTTTTGGCCAAACTGGACCTTATTCTGCATTTGGGCTGATGTCTTGTTAGGATATCTTGCATTGATTCTTCTTTTATGAAGCACTCTTTAACAAACACAATCGGTTTATTTGGTTATTTATTCCCAAAAATCAATTATTTTCTGCAATTCTTTCATAAACTTCACACAAAGTTGGTCTGTTAATATGTCTGGAGCTTCTTTAAAACATTGTTCTGAGCTGAAGCTGGTGTTAGACTTTATGAATGCTTTGTTATTTTTGTTTCTCCCTTTACTGACATATTTGCTTTCGTTGAAAGGAATATCTGTGTTTTTTTATGTTTATTTTTATATATTTTCTTTATTCTTGCTGAGCATTGTGCAAGAAAGCTTTACTTGTATTTGATGAGAGCATTTTATTTTTTCTTAAAGGAATCTATGTTGGTGTGATATATATAGCTATTGTTGATATGGTATTGTTGTCTTTATGGTTTGATGTAGGCCAGTGTCAGTTATATTTGTAAAATTAATGCCAGGAAAACTGTTGAGTGGATGATACAGTTTAAAAAGTGAATCTGCTTCTGAAATCATGTGGAAGTGTTTAATTTCTCTGGAACTGCAGCCTTTGTAGGTGGTTTTGTGCCATGGAAAATAGTTTTCACTTCGCTGTAGAACATTTTTTTGATTTTCCTTTTTGGTGGCAGATGGCCTAGTGTTTGACTATTCTGTACTCTTTTATTTTAAAAATGATTGCACATTATGCGTATGCCAAAAAATGTACTATTTACAATATTATGTGAATTATTTTATGAATGGAATGACAAATTTAGCAACTACCTCCTTTATTTTGACAGTTTTTCAGGAGTTATGGTGGTTATCTTTCCCAAGGTATCCCAGGGAAATGGATTGGTGTTAAGCTTCTCATTCTTATTTTATGCTTTGCTGAAGAATCGGAAATCATATTGAAGAAGCTCAAGTACGATGGTAAAGTGAGGATTGGAGCAGAGTTTAGTGGGGAATTGGTTAATTCCTCTGTTGAGACATCTCTGGTCACATCTGAAAAATTTGTTGGGCAATTCCTTCCTATAACGGTAACTTCCATTTACTTTGTACTTATTATATGGTGTTTTTTCTTGTTGCTTAAGTCCTGGTGGTTAACGTTTTCCTTCTCTTTTGTTTTCTTAATGAATAGAGGACTTTATCTTTTGTGACTGCAGGAAGATGTTCTTTGCTTTGCAAGACATGTTTTGGCTGTATTCTGGTCAAACTCTAGTGTTAAGGACACTCTCTTACCATCTTCCATGACGGGAAAGCTTGGTGGTCCAGCTCGAAGACGGCTGGGTACTTCTATGACTTCTTCTGTCCTACAATCTGTATGTACCATACCTGTAGCTTAAGTTTCATTTAAAGTTGTTGTAAAAGAATAATTTTTATATTTTAACTTTTCAGGATTGCAACCAGTTAGTCAGGTGTTAAGATGTCACTAGTTTTTGCTGCATTCAACTTGTCATCTGTTATTAATGTTCTTATACACCATGCTTTTTAAAAGTTTGCATGCTTATTAAGGGCATTTTTAGAAGAACAGCAGTCAAGTTTTTTTCTTTATCTTATGGAGTTTATGCTGCCTCTTTAAACCCATTGCTTGAAAACCATTAATATGTTGACTCTTTACCGTAAAATGGAGTTTCAAGGGACAAAACAGTCTCTGGAAGTATACTTCTGAAGTAAGGAATTTGTACTATATGTTATCCTCGTGTTTCATGTGTAATCAAGTAATTAAAGTTCAGTATCCAAATGTCTGACTTTTTCTTACTTCAGTGGTGCCGTAGAAAATGTTTGAAAGAATTTAGATGGAAAACAAGTAATGATAATGTCTAATCTTGGTTGTTGAATGGCAAGTTGTTTTGCTGCGATATTGGTAATTAGCTGCATGCACGTGGAGTTTATAAATTTATGCTGCATGTTCCTATAAAATGATTGTGAAAAACTAACCATAGTGCAATTGCTGGGGATTTCAGAATGTCAATTTAGAAATTGTTGGAAGCTTATCAGCCACAGTTTTCTTTTTTATGTGCAGCAATATGCTTCCTTTTCATGCAAAACACAAAAATTTCTTTGCCATACTGTTGCTATACATCAAAATTAGAAACCTTGTTTAATCATGATATTCGTACAGAAAAGGTCTGAAAAGAGATTTTCTGTTGTTCTCAGTTGTTAGAAGAGAATTTTGTTCTTTGTCATATCTTTGACCACTCATATAACATTGACAAATTCAATAACTAAGAAAAAAAAACTTGTGGATTTTAAACCTTCTTCCATTTCTAACTTGTAAGTTATTTTATTTAATTATGGCTGGCAATGAGTTGAGTTCATGCTATTTTAGATCAATTCGAACTTAAGTTTTGAACTGTGTTTGACTTGACTCAATATGACTGAATATTGAGTCAGCGAAATTCAATTTGGAGTTGACTTGGAATCAAAATTTTTAAAGGAAAAGGCATAAAGTGAGGTGAAATTAAAAAAAAAGTATAAAGTGAGGAATCTGGGATTTGAATCGTGACCTCTTGATTTCTAAATACATTTATAATTTAAAGTCATCTAGTAAATAATTATGGGTCACCCTTGACTCAAACTTGACTTAAAAGTTTTTTTTAGTCGAAAAGTATGCTTGAATCTCGACACGAAATGACTTGAATCAAATTCGAATCAAAGCCAATTTTTGGACGAGTTTGGATTTTGGCATAAATGTGCCACCTGTAAACCTATGATACCTGTATGTTGCATCTGTGTTAGTGGAAGTCAATTTTAAGATTATTTTTTGAATTTGCTTTAGAAGCTGCAACTTGTCAAGGTGAGCTTTATGGATTTCTCCTCCATGCCACTCTATTTAAAGTGATGCTCTCTGCGAGTACAAATTGGTTGAGATCATGTGTGATGATCATATATCCCATTTCATTTTTTTCTTCTTTTCATCTCTTTCGAAGCTAAGAGGCTTACTTTTTTCTATCTAGTTGTTCCCAACAAATTGTTGAAAGAAATGGTGCTATCTGCATGTTACAAAAACGAGCAGTGGGGTTTCTTTTAGTATGTTTTTGCCCAAATAAAAGATCTCCTTCGTTATTAGCAGCCTTATCCTAACAAATTTTCTTGAATGACGCATGGTGTTAAATTTAGGAAATTCAAATCTTTTGTTTGTGTAAATTCTAGGCTAGGCTTTTCTTCTTAAGGAGAAAATAGCTAGGGGCTATTATGTTAAAAAAATTGAAAAATTTATGTGAATTAAATCATTTTGGTAAGTTGGTAGAATGATATCTGTGCCAATTTGGTTAGCGCATCCACTTGGTATACTTTGATTAAGAGAAGTGGCCCACAAGTCCAGTGGTTCATGGTGGTTGTAATTAATGCCAGTTATTTTTTTAAGACCACATTTGATTTTTTCCTACTTTTTCATGATTGATAAATTTGCATTAGTTGTGCCTTCGGGTGCTTTTCCTGCTTGTTCTGCTTTGACCTGAGCTGCGACTTGTCATGTAAGTTGATAATTAGCAAGCTTTGGAATTTCCCGTTTCATTCATTAAATATGGTTTGTGATATGACCTAAAATTTGACTTACGGAATGATTGACTTTTCCTTTATCAATTAAGGATTGTTGCTTGCTAAAATTTACTCTTCTTTTTTCCTACTTGTGTTTCAAGCTCCACAATGTCTTCTGCCTTCTTAAGTTGTGATGGTAGTAGGACGGATACATTCCTCATTCATTAAGATGGTTTAGTTTCATATTGTTTATTCCTATGGTTGATCCTATTATTACCTGCTATATTGTTTGGTTGATGTAGCATAATTTCCTTTTCTTATTTTTTTTATAAAGTTGTATGCTTATATGACTTGTTTTGTCTCTTGAGCAGATTGTGGCTATGAGGACAATTGCTACTATTGTATCATTGACTTTTCTGATAAAAGGGGATGTACTATATAGTACATTTACCTTCTTTTGGGAGTTTATTTGGAAAGTAGTTCAGTTTCATCCTCACAAATCAGAGGCATGTTTATGAGGCATTGAAATTTGATTGTTTATTTACCTTGGATCTTGATTATGCTTTGAAGAATGTTACTAATCCCAGCTGTTTGTTTTCTCCTTTTTTTCACCACTTTACTGTTGAACAATAGACTGGATCAGAGCTTTGTTTGGCATCATATGAAACATTATCATTTGTGTTGAAAACATTGTCGGCCAACTTTGATGCATCAGCCTTTGCTTCTTTGACATCTGATAATAAATTAGCATTTGCTTGTGGAAATGGAAAAGCTTTCTTGGATCACATACTAGTTTGTTTTCTCAATGGTATAAATGATCTCCTTGCTAATGGTGTCCTGACTCATAGTCGACGGGCAATTTTAATGGATTGGAAGGTTTGAATTTGCCTCAGCTTCATATTGTCATTTGATCATTGTTTATGGAGATTCTTTTCAAGGCCCTTGTTTTGTTGTAGTGGAATTGCTTAGACTCTGTGATGTCCATTCCCTATAATGTTGTAAAGAAAGGATCCCCAAGCAGTAGATGTCCTTTGTTTTCTGATTCAATCCTGCGGACTACTTTGGCAGATATAATTGAAAGGTAGTAGTTATTCTAGCTTAATTCTCTAATCTTAATGCTATTGTTGATTTATCTTTGTGTTACTTTTCTGTAATATACTCTTTAAGTTGGGTCATGCAACTAAGGGGCATTTGGTTCAGTGTTATGTTAGTGCTATGTCAAGTTATTTAGAGAAAATTATTTGGTTTAATGACATATATAAATAATATTCTAAAAAATTATAGTATTATAACTCAAAAGATGACATCTAGATTATATGACATAACACTAAGATAGCATTGAACCAAACGCTTTTTAAGAATTATGAGTTAGGTAAAATCTGCTTTATTGCCCTTCTCTATGGAACAAATTTAGACTTTAGAGTTCTCTTAAGGTTTTGATATGAAAGTAGTTCTCCATAAAAGAATTGTGTTTGCAGCTTCCATCATTTTTTTACTTAGTTATATTTCTGTATAATCTAGGTGACCAGTGGATTTGTTTTGTTTAATTATCTATTCGAATTCTTTTCTGTTTTAATGGTACATATGGATTTCTTTGCTAAATTTTCAGTTTTTTGATCGAAGTTGCTTACATTTATGGGTAACCCATGTAGTTTGTCACTTTGTTTTGTTCTATTTGACAGTCTTGAGGCTGCAGGTGAAAATTCTGTATTGTCAATGTTGAGATCTTTGAGGTTGATTTTGGGACTCCTATGCTCAACTAAAGTGGGTTCTGTGCTTTCTTCTAGTCATGGATTAAATACTCAGGTAAACTTTTTTTGCAGTGCTTTTATTTGTTTTCAGTTTCATATCAGTTCTAATTTATAAGTTTTTTGTTTTTTTAGTAGCACAATTTGGTCCTACTTTATGTAAAATTACAATTTTTATTAGTCTATGTATCATTACAATTAGGTTAGAAATATTGATTAACTGCAGTTCCATGTAGGGACATTTACATATATTGCACACAAATCTTTGTATATTGCTCTACACAAAATTTATATTATATGATGGTTATCTTTTGCGAAGGTGTATGTGATATAATATAGCAAAGATTCGTGTGACATCTATGAAAATCTCTACCACGTAATATGTATGAATTTATATAACTTATTGGAAGCAGTTTGAAACAAGTTTAGGTGCGAAGTAGGGTAAAGTCGACCTCCTATCATTCTTGAAAGGTGCTTATGTGATGGGTATTTACTGGAAGAAAAAAGTGCAATTATTTGATTATTAAGAGCTTTAATAGTTTCTTTTTAGATTTAGAATATTAGTAGGTTTCTTTATTATATTAAGTAATATTATATTATCTATGTCTATCCTATGATGTACTTCCTTTCATGAATTGCGGTAAAACTCTAAAAATGTGTCCTAATTTCTATATATTAATTCTTTTGATAAATCACCAAAACATTTCCTTAATTTGGTTCCTCTTTTGTTCCTTCTGTTAACTTCTTCTTCATCTACTTCTTCCCTTTCTTCTTCTTCTATTTCGCCTTCTCTTTCGCCCCACTCTTTCTACGTCTATTTGTATTGGTGCCAAAAGTTCAAACTTTTAATCATTTATCAATTCACTACCACCCTATGGTTACACTTTGATGTCTGTTTTCTACCGCATCGCCTGCTAGGCTGAACACGCTTATTCCATGCATTTTGCATACCACATTACAGTTGTATCGCACCTCTTTGTATCCTGTGATCAACTTTAAAATGAGCCCTTTATGGCTTTGTTGTTTACTTTGTGATCTCAGATCCCCATCGGTGCATTGCCTTCTTTCCACTTGTAGTTCTATGCCTGGTGGCCACTCACTATTGCGAGCCAGTCGAGCTGAGCCATGCTGTCGATTTTGCATGCTCTCATGACTGCGACTACAAGATCCTCTCCCCGTCGGCATGCACGTGGGCATGACTAGTCCCACTTGAAGTGCTCTTAACGCTTCCAAAGAGGTCTAGTCTAACTTACGACTTGGTTCTAGCCTTCCAGGTGAATGATTCAGTTTAGTTTATATTCGATTTAGTTTGGGTGAGAGTTGACCTAACCTTCTCCAACAAGTCTTCTAATTGATCGCCGAATTAGGTTAAACTCGGAAGTTAGATAATGCTTGAAGAGTAATTTCTTTAAGTTGAAATTTTGATTTATATTTTTTGATTAGTTAATTTTATAATTTTTAAAGTCCTAATTTATTTTAAAAACATTAATTCTCTACTTGTTTTGTCTCTCTAAAAACATAATATTATTTTTTATATTAAACAAAATATTATCAATTGTAATAAATAAATTAACTCATTACCTATTTTTTTCTTTATATTATCTCAAAAAGTAAGTGAAAAAATGTCATCTTTACAATGATTTAATAAATCAAGTTATCTTAATATTCATTTAGAAATCCTTAATCAATCATATCAAGATTGCATCTTGGCCATTGAGGTCAGGAGGGCATTACAAATTGGTTTTAACTTTTAAAAAATTTTATTTTTTGTCTCTAAGGCTCTGTTTGGTAAAAAGAAAAAAAAGAAGATTTGGTTAAAAATTTTAGCCATTTTTGAAAAATGTGTATGATGTGAAATAAAATAAGTTGGTTATATTAAAAATTGTGTAGGATATGAAATAAAGTTGATTGATTTATTGAGAATTGTATTGGATGTGAAATAAAGTGATTGTTTAATGTTGGAATTTGTGTGAGATGAGATATAAAATAATTTTTTAAGTTTTTTTAAAAATAAATTTAAGATTTTGACCATGGCTAATTTTAGCCATGATTTTTAGTCCATTACCAAACAGGGCCTAAGACTGAAAACATTGTAGTTTTGGTTCCTTTTTCGAATCTCATTTTTTGCTAGTCAGTTTTAATTGAAAATGTGAAATTTGATCATTTTTTGACTTGTTTGAACTATCAACACATTTTGAAGGATCATTATATCTGTATATTCTGTCATTTTTACAAAACTTTAATAAAAATATAAATTTTAATTTCTTGCATCACTTACGTTCTCTACTCTAAATATTTAAAACTAAAAAATAATAATATTTCAAAATTATATTCTAAAAAGCCAAAAGGTTTGGGATTTATTTTATGCGTAATGGTGAAAAAGTAACGATTATGTTTTGATTGCGATCAAATGATGACGCTTTTCGAACCTTAGAGGCCCAAATTATAGTTTTTAAAAAGTTGGGATGAATTTGTAATTCCTTTCTCATTTTAGGGGCTCAAATGCAATTTACCCTAAAATTTATCAATTTTTCAAGCAATTTCTTAAGGTATATTATTATTGCAAATGTGCAATGCATTATCATTTGTAAGATATTCCTTATCAATTTGTTATAACTGAACTTAAACCAAAACTTATAATTATGAGAAATGAAACCTGAACTTTGTCTAAGATGGTTAATTACAGATAAAACTCTCAAACATCCCCTTCAATCATCATTGAAAGAAGGCGTTATAAAGAGTATACGAAGTCGTAATTGTTTGGGTGAGGTTGTTGCTACTATTTCAAGCCAACTGAGTGAGATTAGAAATATTGCTGGATAAATATGATATTGTTAAATTGAATGTCAAACATAAATTTAAAAACTTGAGTCCTACAACTGAATCCATTGTAATATTTGCTTTGAGATTACTAACAAGTCTATCCAAATCCTGTGTTTTCTTAATAATGAAGATGGACAAAAAATTACGGCTGAGAATGATAAGAATGCTGAAAAAGAATTCTTCGAAGGATTTTCACACAATAAACCTCAAATCATAAAACCCTAAACCTTAATCCCGAAATTCTAAACCCTAACATAGATACATCAAATCTATGTGTGTATGACTACTTATAAGTTGGTCGAGTCATGACCCGATTCGATTCGAAATCTGAACAGGTTGGCTTGTGAAATGGAACATTTTTTGGTCCACACTACTAATGTTGACCTGCCCCGATTGTGTACTATTATGTACGTTCAAACAACCAGCCGAAGTTCATTTCAACCCCTATTTCATTTCATATTATTTAAGTAAATATCCACTTACTTTAGATATTAATTGTAATAAGGTAGTATCCCTCATTTGAATTCAATAAAAATGTTAAGAAAATCATAATTTAAACGAATAAACTGTCAAGACTCTACTTGTAGTACTTATAAAATTTGTGTCAAAAACCATGCTAAATATCTTATTAGCAATGTCATAAAATTTACAAATGTTCATATTTAGATTTCTCTGTTATGATACACAATTATTGGAAAAATGTTTCCCTTAATTCTATCTCATTACATAAGTTCGTCAAGGAACGTTATTTTTTAGAATTAGTCAAATTTTTAGCTGAAAATCACAACAATACAAGTAATTATTATTTCATGTATGTATATAATGCTATTTGAAATATTATTATTTAACAAGACATATAATAAGGCTTTTTTATTGTATGGGATGTAACTTAAGAGCTATCAACAGCAAGCTTCTTATAGTGATGACATATAGCAATGTAGTGCCATCTTTATTAGCTATCTTGTCAAAGTTAGCCCAAATAGTTGAAGTTAATTTTCTTTTTCTATGCTCCTCATTGCCTTTTTGTGTTTGCTGTATATTTGAGTTAATTTTTGCTACTGGTCAGTTTCAGAATTGTGTAGACATGCTTCAATCAAGAAAGTCGTACCCTATGCAATTGATTAAAAAAAATTGAATTCAACATTCAACCAAGGTAAGCGGAGCAAGCAATTTTAGGGAATGTTTATTTAACACTAATATCAAAAAGTAAAAGAAAGAATTTTACATTCTGGAAAGATGAAGGTTGTAAACGCAATTAAAGAATCAATGATAGAGATATTGAAGATGTGAAGTAGGATAAGTGCAAGACATGAAGTGAGGGCAACCTCTTTGAAGATAAAGAATAAAGGTTATCCGCTGCTGCAGAAGTACAAACTCGCACAAAGTTGAAGGTCTGAAGGTAAAATCACTAGGGTTGCCGGAAGCAAGACATCAGAGGATGGAAGGTGGAGTTAGAGATACGTGGGTTAGGTGTTAGTAGGGATCGACACCAATGTGGCCTTCCACATACTCGCCTCTTACGAAGTCGCGCTTGAGTGAAGGTTACGATGCAGAGATAGTGGCTAGGGCGGAGTCACGGTCGCATGAAGATTGCTAGACTCCGCAGTTTGTAGGCAATGCAAAGCCGCGATGGCCGTTGAATAGAGCCTACTGTTGGACACTGGTTGTGCGCGTGCTTGTCAACCGTCGCTCATAGAGTCTTCGTACTAGGGTTTACGAAAGAAAAGGAGATGCTCAAACGTAGCTTCCTGTATTTCTGTAATCGTTGATTCATCGCTCGCTTTCTGTTGTGGAGTTGTGCAAAATTTTCTATATTAATTCACATACACACAGGTCAGGTTTTTGCTACGTTAGATCAGTGTCGACCTGAATTTAGTACATAATCAGGGCGGGTGAGGATTGGGTTTTCGGACTAGTGGTGCATTTCAAAACATTATTCCATTTCATAGGCATTAGGTTTGGATTTTGGATCGGATTGGGTCATAAATTTATAGGTCTATCATTATTGGCATAGTCTCATCATGATAATCTTGATAGATAAAAGTTCGTTTTCTAATTGAGTTATTTTTATTTTATTGAGACTCTTTAATTTGTTTAGTGCAGTCAATTTATCATACTCGAGTTATTTATGGTTATTTGTTTAATACCACATCTTGAGTTTTAACTTTGTGCTGAATTAATCTCTCTATGCAACATCTGACAACGACAACAACGAGAAAGCCTTAATCCCAAACTCTTTGGGGTCTGCTAATGTTTTTTTCTAACCTTGACTAGAAATTTGAGTTTTAGTGTAAAATGCTTTCTTATGGAATTGATGTCTCGTTGTTGAAAGGGTAAGCTTGAGAATCTTTGAATTCTTGATATCCTCATTACGGGAACATTGACATTTGGTGAGAATCTCTATATCCTAGTTTTCAACCAAATGTTCTTTGTAATTTTTTTATTGTTGACCTCCAATTGTCGTCTGCCTAACCTATAATTGTCTTACTTCTGTCTTTGAGCCACCAAGAGTTTGTTTATTTGTAGGGTTTAGTTTAACAAGGTTAAAATTAAACTTGGATAGAGATATTTTTTATTTAAAATTGTGAATGATGTGAAATAAAGTTAATTATTATGTTGGGATATGTGAGGGATGTGATATAAAGTTAGTTATTATGTTGAAATATGTGAGGGATGTGATATAAGTTAGTTATTATTTTAGTAATGTGTGTAGGATGTAAAATAAAGTTAATTTTTAATATTAAATTTTATATGTGATGTGATATGCCTGGTTAAAATTAAATCAGGTTAATTTTTAACTTTCAAATAAACGGGGCTCAAATGTTCTTGCATCTTTCCAGTTAATTGTTCATTGCCATCTATTGAAGGCACATGCTGCGGTATGGGCCTTTTTACGATTAGTTGACACTTGTCACCCTATGCAACTCTAGATTTGCCCAATTGCATTATACCCATCATAGGACTTCTGCCACCTAGATGGCTTATAAATCTCCATGGCATACATGTCGAGTGTCCTATTCCACCCTAGTTTTCGGCTCCTTGTCGAATTTTTAATTCCTTGCTTGGTAAGATAATTTTCCTCATAAAATTCCATTTTTACTGGTTTACTGGATTCAATTTGAATTACATTAGGGAGAAATGAGCTCAATTGGATATTTCAAATGGGCTCTTGAGTGATTTGAAATTTGATTTAGATGCTATGTCTAGTTTATTTATTTTAATTGATGGCCCTATTCTGAATCTGTCTTTTTTTGACTTTCAAATTGATTTAATTTGCAAGATTTTATTTCACTAAATGTTCTTATGATGCTCTTGATTGATTGATATATTTAATTTTTTTCCTTTTATATCATCAGTAGTTCACAATTGTTTTTTGATTTTTTATGCGATAAGACATGATTCTCTGGAAAAAGGTTTCTGATCATATGATTTCATTGGCTATGATATCTTATGTATTTAACTTTCTTTCGTGGCTACTTTTGTATAACCACTTTGGCACATGGCTTGTTTTAAATTGTTTTAGGTAATGTTCCAGTTGGTGCGGTCTGCTTGGATTCTCCATCAAAGTTGCAACAAACGTAGAGTGGCGCCCATTGCTGCTCTCCTTTCTGCTGTCCTGCATGAATCAGTCTTTGGTGATTTGACCATGCATGAAATGAATGGTGACGAAAAGGGACCTTTGAAGTGGGTAGGTTTTTGAACTTCATTGTTACCTTGGCATGTATTTATTAAATTTTGTATCTTGGCTATTTTATGAAGCTTTTTGGATTTTGGAGTCGCATAAGAGTGTCATGGTGAATGTGTTTAGCTCCCTCTAATCATGCAAACTACATGATACCTTGTAAAATGCATGGTTTTTCTTTTCTTTGCCAAGTATTAGACATATATTCCACATTTATAGTTGTGGTTTACTTGTTTATTTTTTTATTACTTCCCTATGATGTTTACAAAGCCCAGCCTTAGCCTAGTCTTGTGTAATATATGAAAATGTGTCATTTATAGCCTTTGTGCAGTATTTATGCCTTTATGTTGTGTTCTTGTTATGAGTATTGCAATATTATACTAATTCAATACAGCAATACTAGTAATGACATTGCCTTAATTCCAAACTATTTGGGATTTGCTACATGGATTTCCTTTGTCAACTTTGTGGAAAAACGCTGTAAGCATAAGTGGTGGTTGAAGGTCACTTTTTATGTTCCTGTTCAAGTTATTTTTGCTTGCCTTTTATTGGGAGTTAGATCCCCTTTACATTTATGTATGGAGGCTTTTATAGTCTCCGTTAGTCCACAACATCCATCATCACTTCTTTTTTCAAAAATTAACCAACAATGTATGTCCTTTTTCTTTCTTTTGGTCAATTTGGATCCATTTGCTTCCAAGGTGCTCCACCAAGTTTCCTACTTCGGATTAAGTTCTCATCATTTAGAACTATGTAGTCCCCACCATGAAATCTGACATTGAATGTACACTGTCAACTTTTCTTTCGCTAAAACAAAAAGATGACTGAAAGCAGATGCCTGGTGTAGCCCAATCAGAGCAGCAAACTCTTTCAAAGTGCCCTCAACTGTCCTTATGCTAGTGTCCACCATATCGACCATATCTTTAATGACATTCAATGTTTGCCTCAATTTATTCGCATTTTGAAAATTGGCTCAAATGGATACCTGTTGGAGAGACTGTTTGGATATTTAACATATTCGAAGCAGTTTGATTTTTGAGTTTGTCCCAAATCGCTGAGGTCAAATTAAGGATTGCAAGTCAATTGACAATTGTGACGGGGATAATATTTCCTGAGAGACATGAAAACTGTTGGAGATTTAAGCTAGGATTATGTCAATGGATGCAAATGCTTTTTATAATACCTGTTGACATGGTTACATATCCACAATTCAGTTACTTGTATCATTTACCCCCTTTGTGAATGATTTCAGTTTTGGACTTTCCATCCACTTCTTTTGTCATGGATTTGTTCATTTTGAACTATTACTAATTCTATAGCATTCGATTTTATTGAATCCTACCTTTTTAGGTTTTACTGTTAACCAATTGAATTTTTGCATTTCTAATATTTATGTTTTCTAGTTGGCTCGGACAAAAACCAAATGAGATTGAGTCATGATGAATTCTTGCCAACTCTTTTATGTCTTTTTAGTCTTTGGCATTTCATGGTTCATTTATATTTTCTTATTTTCGAAAACTTTTTCCCAGTAAAACCTTTTTTCTCCTGCTGTAAACATAGTTTTTACTGATTGGGACAATGTTTCTTTTATTTTCTTTAGTTCATTGAAAATCTTATCGATGAAGGCATCAAAAGTCCTCGTACTATGAGACTTGCTGCTATGCATCTGACTGGATTATGGCTTTTGCACCCAAGAACTCTCAAATATTATGTAAAAGAATTGAAGCTGATGTCATTATATGGCTCCGGTGCATATCTTTTTTGAATTTTCATTTGCTAAGTATATAACAAAATTGTTGGTTAAGGTTCTGTTCTCTTATGCACTTGAGATTCTGATTTCATATTAACATAATAAGTATGAGCAGTGGCTTTCGACGAGGACTTTGAATCTGAATTATGTGAAAATCAAGATGCCAAAACTGAAGTTTCACATTTAGCTCAAAGTCCTGATCCTGAGTTGACGGAGGTATGCCAATATTGTATCATTGTTATCCTAATGATCATTTCATTGATTAAACTTTTTAGAGTGTGAAGCCTAGCTTGCAATTTATGATTCAGGTTTCTATCCCACAGATCTGTTTGGGAAATGGACATAAATGAAAAATGTGAAAATTTAGAATTATTTGAATTTCAAAATACTAATAATCTGTTATGCATAAGCAGTGAGATTTGAGATTATATTGAAAGCTAGTTCTCTACAAGCTATTGTTGTCTTCTTCTCTATTCTCTGTTATTTGTTCTTAACAAAGTTTGCTTGGAAGGTCAATCTAGGACAGGCTTCTTGGACATTACATTTCAATTCTCTGAGTTGTGGACTGTTTTTTTTATTTATTAATATTCCATTGCTTTACTGTAAGGAGCATGCACTGGGCATGTAGTTCAACGACATTTTAATATGAAGCAGGTGTCACATTTGATGGTCGAGATGAGATCTCATTATTTGATTTGATAGATGGAGGGTTATCAAAGACATTTTAGGCTAATTGGATTAGATTGGGCTAAATAGATTTGATTTAAAAATTTCAAATTTGCTTGATGTTGATTGAAAATTTGTATTTGGGATTCTTTGGAAGGCTGGGGATTTGAGGTTGACTGCATATTGCGGTGATTTAATGCTGATTTTGTTTTATTTGTGTATTTTCTTATTTAAGTTTAAATTTATTTGGTATTTTATAATTATTTTTTGTTTTATATTTTTAAATTTCAAAGTAATGAGGCTTATATAAAGGCTATTCTTGCTATTGGAATGGCATTTTTCTTTTTTTAAAAGCAGCATGGCTGTTTATAATGAAAAATAAAATTCAAGCTGTCAAGTGCAAACCTATATTTGGGTTAAGAAATTAATATCTTAATGAAAGTAAGGGTGGGTTGATCTTAGGTGGGAAGATCTTTCAATAGCTTAGTTATCCTATTTGAGTGAAGAAAAGCTGTTTTACTCCATTGCCCTTCCCTCGCCACCTCATACTTCTTCGCTACTCAGTTTTGTTCATAACTTTAATTCCATACTCTCAAGTGATTTATTGACTCATGTTGCACGCCACAAATCAAAAGTTGTGCCATTGCCTCCATGACATAGCAACCATCCTTTATTCTCCTCAATCGCATCACTCGAGAACCTCTAGATTTGGGCTGAATTTGTTGTGCTCTTGCCTATGACCTGCCTTTCCTTTACTTGATGCCTCACCTATAATAGCTCCCATCGGCATTGCCAGCCTAGATTCATGAGCCACTACTGCCACTCACTCCTATTACATTCAGTCGTGAGTCGCACGCTTGCTATCTCCCACTTGATCATGTCATTTGACCTTCCCCGTGCCTTTTGTGGTGGGGACACCACGATCGACCGTCGATTCATTCCTGGTAGAGTTTACCGTCGACGGCCGAAATCTAGCCATGCTGCTTCGATCTGGATTGATTGACTATTAAGACAGATTGGGAAAGATGAATGCTGCGGATTGCTGACTCGATGGATTGGAAATCTCCTATTCATTCTGATTGATTGGAGATTCCATTTTGGGATGATTTTATTTCTCGCATTTATTTATTTTTATTAGTTTCTATTTCGGTGATTATTATTTTAGGCATGTTATCTAGTATTTCCTCGTTTATGTGAGGAATTTATTACATTATGTATTTTTCTTTATTGAGTCAGTTTGCATGGAGGTCTATATAAACGCCTCCCTATTACTCTTATTTTCTTAATGCTTAATAAATCTGACGCCCTTCTGCGCCCGCTGGCGCCAGCCGACGAGCCAGTACGCCGACGCCAGTCGGCACAACCGCCTGCCGGCGCCAGCCGACGCCCTAACACGCCTGCACTAGTCGTCGCGCCCGTCACACCCACGCCCGTTGCGCCCGTCAAGCCCTTCGCGCCCTTCGCGCCCGCGCTCATCGGGCTCGTCACGCCAGTCGCGCCCAAGCCCGTCGCGCCCGCTTCGCCCGCCTCGCCCGTGTCACTCGCGCACGAACGGCGGATTGACCTATTTTTGGAGAATTACATCGAGGTCTCTGAATTTTCTGACTCAGGTACGAATTTCAATAAAACCTTTAATCTAGTAAAATCGAATAATCTGGATTTTTCTACTCGCTAGTGATTTGCTCGAACTTGTTCCGCCTGTGCGACCTTTTATTATTGAGTGATTTTTAATTACTGTTGGTTAAATATTGTGAGAACCATAATCCTGTTCCCTATTTCTGATTTATTGAAAACCGGATTGCGCCCTAATCCAATTACCTTCGATCTAATTTATTTAAAATTTTGAAAGGAATTAGTTTTGCGGGTTTAATTAATTTCTCAGTCATTACAAAATTATTCTCTGATATTTAACATTATTTTGTGAATAATCTGCTTTGTAATATTGTTGATCTCTAAACTGCATCATCTTCCATCTGTCTCGCATCATTTTGACTATGGCTATCTACTTGACGTCATTACTCGAGTCTAAGCCTGCTGTAGAGTTGCGTAACCTCTCCTTTGGCACCAACACACTTGCAAACTAATTCTGCATCCACTTCTTTGAAGGATGCTCTACCCGAGTCCTGCATTACTCTACTATGTGTGACTCACTCTAGAACCTTGATATTAGTATTGTATGAGAACAAGCCACAGAACTAGTTTTACTTGGGCTCACAGATTTTAATTACCTCGAATCTAACCACAACTTAACCACAGTTGGATTTTTCTTATTAGGGTGTAATTTCTTGGATTTTAAATAATTGCTGAATATTCTTTCTCAAAGGCAATTACTTGATTATTCGTTTAATTCTAATTTGAGAGATGAAAATTCTGTTTGTATACTTAATTACTATTGGAATATTTGTTGGTCCTTGACTTTCCTAGAAGGGTGGTTGAATTGGGAATTAAATTTTTTTTGAATAAATCAAGATTATGATATTAACAGTGAGTAAATGAAGTATACGACAAAATATTCGAAGTAGATAGGAAGCAAGTTGAAGTTACAACGAAAGTAAGTAAAAAATGCACAAATAGAGCAGGCTGGTCGATTTCACCAAAAAAATCGGATAACTTATAACAGAACAGGAAACTAAAGAAAATCGATTGATTTGAGCAAATTGACCGAAACAATAAAAATAATATAGGGGTTTTTACATACAGAACATGAAATTTACACGAAATTACGCATTTCACCATCAATTCGTAAATATTACCACTATCACACCATATTCATTTAAATTTTACACATTTCACATATTTCACACCATATTCTTTGATGGTGAACTTGACATTTCTAAATTGGCCTTGATCTTAACTATATTATTAATATATAAATTAAATATAATAAATAATTTAATTTATATAAATAACAATTTAAATATTTATGAATTTATGTATTTTAATTTATTTATTCTATTTAAAAATTCCAATTAGGGTGCTGAATTTAAATCCACGTGACTATAATTTTTAATTAAAATAAGAAAATTGATGTGTTTACAGTAAAAAATAAAAATATATATTAGAATTTAAATATTAATGAATTTATGCATTTTAATTTACATATAATATTATAAAGCATATGAAAT
>KZ452026.1:166083-180787 GCA_002786265.1 Apostasia shenzhenica
TTTCCCGAACCGGCAGAGAGGAAGAAAGAGAAAGTGGTCCCTCTTGTCTGGAAGAGAGGAGAGAGAGGGAGGAGAG
Organism: Apostasia shenzhenica; assembly: GCA_002786265.1. NCBI lineage: Eukaryota > Viridiplantae > Streptophyta > Magnoliopsida > Asparagales > Orchidaceae > Apostasia > Apostasia shenzhenica. The sequence continues at coordinate 166,160 of KZ452026.1, forward strand.
AGAAAATAATTTCTAACGTCTGTTACGGCCAAGGACCTATATGCATATTTCATCAAATTAAGGGACCAGTTTTCTACATTTAAATATTCGAGGGACCTATTTGCACATACGACCAAACTAGAGGGACCCAGATGCTATTTACCCTAGATTTAATGAGCTAATACTCATAATTGAGCAAATTTTATTTTGCACGTCTAACTTTATGCCACATAAAAATTAAATCTTGAGTTAAATTATTTTAAATTTTGAATTTTTTGGTAAATTAGAATTTATTAAAATTTGTTAGGATTTGTCGATTTAACTTCACAAGGTAAAATTGAGGTTTTAGATTTAATTTGAGTTTCTCGCAAAATGAACACTGACAATTATCTTCTCTAAATTAAACTATGTTTACTTAGTTTAAACCCAAGGTATCAATTTGATTAACTAATTTTGTTGAAGTGATATAGTTATTTATCGGATTTGAAAAGAACTTATACTTCAAGTTGAAGATTCAAGTTCAATAATATGCTAACCTGTATGGGGCGAACTCGAATTAATGAAGCAAATCATGATGTCAACTCGATAATTGACATAACTACCGACTTGCAATAATGAGGACTCTAATGAATAATTTGAGAATATGGTGTGTCAAGTGTTGTTGGTGGCTAGGTGGGTCTAGAGATTAAATAGGATTAGTTGGGTTGGCTCGTGGCTTTGCATGTATAGATCAAGTTAAAAATTTCATTTAGGCACAGATCGTATGCTAGTTTGGAATTTCCCTCAACGTTATCTGCAACGACACTAACTTCACAAGGCATGTAGTTCGAGAGCTATGTGCAGCACAAGGAATCAACCTAGAATTTGCTTATGTACGCCACAAACAGTTTGCCAAGCTAAAACCTCCAACAAAAACTTAATGCGTTATGGAATTATCTCGAAGGAAATGACTGATCGTGGGCCACAGACCTGTCAAATGTTGTATCGGAATTGAACGCGATGCCAACCGTGTGAAATGTTGTGTTTGCATAGGTAAACCGAATGCATCACAACCATTCATGTGGCATTAGCTTTACCACTCAAATCTTCGCCAGGCCAAGCTAGTCAGACAACAGGGGGACGGACCAAGAAAAGCCTGGCCCTACCTTTGGTCTGGCCAGTAGCAACAATTCACACGAAGGACTGTGCCTTGATCATATCTGTCTATGTGAATGGGGTCTAGCTTATAGTTTCAGGATGGTACGACCATCTACCATCTTGTTATGTCTTCTTCACGGCGTGCTTCCCTCTATTGGTCTCCCCTGTCCTAGGAAGGTGGCCTGTTGGACCAGCAATAGCGGAAAGGTCTTATCTAGTCTTTTAAGTGAAACGTTGCACGAACCGTGCGGGAAAGTCTGCTTGCCGACGCTACCTAGCCGACGATCTGACCGTTCTCCTAACACCGTGAAGGACCATGTCACTTTTCTCACCAAAACTGCTACTTTTAAGTTGACTTGGTAAGATCCGAGACGCCCAAGTCTCCAACTTGGTGCGGCCAGGATGAGAAAAAGCTTCTCGTCCATTCATCCATATGGTCTCTATAAATACCGAGAATTAGCCAGTTGAAAGGGATCAGGCTCTGGACTCAACTTCTCAAGGATCCCCCCGCACTCTTTTAACTATTGTATTCTCTTTCTCACACCTTGTACTCATCTCTCAAGGGATTTCTAGGACATTTATTGGAATTTGGATTGTCTTGACCAATAGACATAGGAGGATCCCTTCAAACCATCTAAATTCTTGTGTTAACTATTTTTTTGCACCTATTACTGCTCTCTCCTTCTCCACGGACCTTCCCCTCCACAGACTTTCCCTTCTCCATGGTGCCTACGAGATTCTCACGTGCCACTTACTAGCAGTACTCTCTCTCTTCCTATGTTAACACACCGTACTTGTCTTTGGTGGGGAGGCAGTGATACCCATTGAATTTGAAGTATACTTACTGTGAGTAGAAGCAACCGATGACTTCAACCCTTTGGACATTTTAGCTTGGCAACTATTGATTGTCCAAAATATAAGATTCAGACTTGATGCAATCGAAGAGACTAGGGATTCTGCATCCCTAAAGTAATTGGAGGATAAGCGACGTATTGCAAAATACTAGAACAATAATGTGTACAAGAGGCAATTTCGATAAAGAAATCTCATCCTTAGAGTAAGAAACATCTCTAGTAGGAACATGACCCTCGACAAGCTAGACTCTAACTTGGAAGGGCCATTCATCATCCACGAAGTGCTAGGACAAAACACTTATAAACTCATAAGGCTTGATGGAACCATGAACTATTCTCACGAGGAGTTGGAGCGATGACTTAAGAAAGTTCTATCCTTGAGACCTTGTATGAATTTCTCAAAATTTCAAAATTATTTCTTCAAGGATATCGCTTCTTCAAAATATACTTGATGCTTAGGTGACTAACAGCTAAGGACAATCCCTTTCTTGATGTCTTGGGCATATCATTCTATACTTAAGGCCTAGGCGATTAGCAATTAAGGGAATCTCCTTCTCGATGTCCTAGGCTTTTCAGCCTATACTTCGCCTAGGTGATTGGCAGTTAAAAGCAGACTTTTTTTCAAAATCTCGGGCCTATCATCCTATATTTAACGCCTAGGCAACTGATAGTCATGGGCAATCCTTTTCTCGAAGTTTGAGGCCTATCAATCTATCATCTTGTACTTAATTGTTACGCGACTGACAGTCAAGGGAAATCCTCTTCTCGAAGTCCAAGGCCCATCATCCTATACTTTTTTTAATCAAGCTACCATCCTATACTGGCCTCTGTTGGGGGGAATTTGAGTTTAAGCTAAAGTGTTCCACCGCAGACATGCCTCACATTAGCAAAATTGTTGTGAGACGGGAGGTTGTTGGTTTCCTCGACAACGCACCTGAAGTTGTCCCGCATATCTTTAGCGTGACTACGAGACTTATTAGGCGCCATCTCGAACAAAAGAAGTGAGAATGAAAGAGAATTAGAGACAAACAAGTAAGTTTCCAAGACCACTCCTATTTATAAGCAAAAGGTCTGACAGATTCATATTTCGTGTGGCCCATCTCACTATTCAAAAGTATTACAACAAAATAAGCATCTATACTCTCACGACCCTCGGTTCTCAAACTTTGGCATCATCACAAGTCACAAAATACGAAGCGTCACATGCCGAAAAGAGACTACAAGTTAGAAATTTTTGTTAGAATTAATGCTAGTGTTTTCTATTTATGGTCTGTTCGACCACCCAAAAAAAATAAGGGAGAGATTGCCCCTCAAGCTGTAGAATTTTATACTGTATCACGGTGAGAAGATCTTGGAAATCTTGATGACGGAAGATCGACATCACACATTTTTACCACCATTGGCCCTAGGCTCAGATGGTGGAACTTCGAATGACAAAGGCGCCCCCTTATCTCTGACCTCTGCTAATGGACTTGGCAATGACGAGGACGCATCATTGTCAGCCTTAGTAGTAATGGTGTTGTCAACGAGTGAGGTGATATGGAACCCCTTGTTCCGGTTAATCCAATGGGCTTTTGTGGCATTGTGGCTGGCCCCAGAGATCTCGAACCTCACCATACTCAAGGGCCGAAGGCGTGCTATATTTGCTAGATGAATCATAGGCCTTCTTTGACTATAACCTACCGATGGCTCACTGAGCCTTTATGATGCCTCTTCTCAAATTGGCGGCATCAAGCCTCATCAGAATTGTTGTAATGTGGCCAACAACTTAGAGGGATCTCATTCTCCTGATCTTCACACTCTATCATATGTGCAAACATCAATATCCTGTAAAATTTTTCAAGCAATAGTGGCAGAGGTTACAGGATTGGGGCAGTATTTATAAAGCTCTAGAAGTGACATGTGTCAACTGCCTACGTCGACACACGTATCAATCCCCTTATAGCCTCAAGGGGAGGCATGTTACATTGGAACAAGGGCCTTAAGTCTAAACCATATATGTGGTGTGATTTGGTTGAGGGTTGAACAAGTAGAAGGCCTCCTTGATAACATGATGACGAGCTGCAGTCAATGATTTCATCTCGAACAACCCGGGAAGCCACTGTACCATTCTTATCCTACACAAATTTAATATAAAAAAGTAATTTTATTTCACATGTACATATAATTTAATCAAACTATTTTCATCAAAAAAAAAATCCAACCTTCAACTTTATTTTATGTTCGACAGAACAAGCTTCTTTAAGGCAAGCTAAAAAGTTTCATTCCAAGGACTAAAATTTCCTTCAACCGAATGGGACCTAAATGATTATTGGTTTTTACTTATATGTAATGTTTCTTTGTAATAGTCAAACATGTCTAGTTTTTTTGTATTGGTATTAGCAATATTTTTTTGCTGAATATTTAACTTTGAATTCCTTTCTGAATATTTAACTTTGAATTTATTGGTTTAATGTGGCATTGTTTAGTTAATCACTATGAAATCATTCTTTGTAATAGTCAAACATTTTTATAGATTTTTTTTATTGCGGTTAACAAATTTTTTTGGCTGAATATTTAACTTTGAATTTATTGCTTTAATGTGGCATTATTTAGCTAAATTTTTTTACTTCCTTTTGAGTTGGCGAAATAATATTATTTAGATTAATCTGGTCAGTGCTTTCAAAAGTTTTTACTATGATTGAGTTTCCATGTAAGCTTGAGAATTTGTGCATGTCCTAGACTATCCTATTTTTGAATATCCACCCATTTTTTTGCACCTGCTTCTTTTTCTTTAAGGCTAATGTTTGCTGTGAACTGTGTGGTCTCAGAGTTTTCTCATTCTTTGTTTCATGGCTTTATAATTTCAAATGTTACCGATATGGCTTACTTCCTGTTACCTGATTCTTTTGTTTTATGTTTATTGGTTCAAGCCTTATCGCTGTCTCAGTGTTTGTAATGTTTTTTGTTTTTTTGTTTGTGATTGTAAAGGTATTCATTAATACAGAGATGTACTCTCGTATATCTGTTGCTGTACTGTTCAACAAGCTTGCCAATCTTGTCAATGGAAGTAGAAATCAAGTGAATGGGGACTTTGTGGCTGCTCTTCATTGTGGAAAGTTATTCCTCCTAGAACTTCTTGATTCTGCGGTATGGCCTTTTAAGTGTTGTTTAGGACTAAAGTACGCGATCATTTATTCATATACTCCAGCACTCACTTGTTTCAATTATTTGACTCAACAATATATATATATATATTATTTTCAGTAATAGAAATGCTTTTTTGCCACAATATGATTAGTTCAAACTCTACCGTTGTGTGTGTTGTTTTGAATTTTGAAACCAAATAGGGTACCTAGAAAGGCTTTTCATTTGTTTGTTGAAGTAATAAAATGATTTTAATACATGTCGAAGCTTGTTCTTTTAGTTCAGAATTTAGTTAAGATTTGAGAAAACAAAATAAGACTCATGTCTAAGCGTTGTATTTGAAATTCTTTTGTCCATATATAGCTGTTTATTTACAATTTTGAAGCAGTGTGTTTGAATTATAACTTTGATGCTTTTATATTTACCACTGTGATATTGAACAAATATGTATATATATATGTATATAGAGAGAGAGTGCAATAGAAAAAAGATTCATGTGTCCCCCATCTAGTGGTATAAAGGCTTGGTTGTTGTTGTATATATATAGTGTATATATGTATTAGATATTTTTATATATGTATGGATGTATTCAAAGTGAATTATTAATGTTGTAATTAAATGTCAAGGAGCATGCAATTGATGGTGATGTTGTGGTATCCCTTCCTGTCAAAGAGTGATCAAAGGGAGAGGTAGAGGAAGTTTGGGTCAAAGAATTGTGAGAGTCGAAGATTCAATTGTGATGTTTTCGACAAGGTAGGCAATACTGAGGTTTTAAAACCTTGGTGAAAAAACACTAGGTTTAAACTTCTGTGTGAGAAGGAAACCTCATAGAAATCTTTGACTATTGCCACAATGGTTGAAACCTCGCAACTTTGAGAAGGAATCTATCTCAAAAAAGTTACCTATTTGTCTGTTCATTGAGAAGAGGCAACTAAGTTGGACAAGTGTTCATCAGCATCATGGATGGGTCATACAGTTTTGCAAGAGTGACCTCTATCTAAACTGTGGAATAGTGTTCACATCGATGCATTATTAGGCAGTTATGTGGCGTGGTTGCATGCTGAACGCAATATGAATTGTGTTTTCATAATCAATTACAGAAACCCTTAGCCATATTTCTTTGCTATAAATTAGAAGAGACAGGCTGAAGTGTTGTGTTGTTGTTACGATGAAGAGAGTTGTTGCTGAATGGAGCAAGACTACTCTAATGAGTTTATAGAGAGAGCACTATAGGTGAACAATTGTTAGAGAGAAGTTTCAATGGTGAAGCTAGCAAGGAAATTTGGTGGCACAAATAGTCAGTTATACATATGCATCCTGTTCTTTTGAAGTCTTTGTGTCTACAAAGAGGCATATCAAAGAAGCTAGTTCTCTATGATCTTAGTGAAGACAATCATACAATTTTTTAAACTCAACTAGTTGCTGGCTTGTGATGATTGCAAAGTGTTCTCACGTCAAATTCTACACCGTGTAGGCAACTTTAGTTTTCTTTTCAAATTGTGCAAGGCCACCAACCTTGGCTTCTTCAATGACGACTCATCTTCCAATTCACTTAATCCCTAGCACTTTCTCCAACTCGAAATCGAAATCCATGTGTTTGTTTGGCTAAGAGATTCCCGCAAAGGAGCAAAAGAAATAAGGAAGAGGAACAACCACCTAACCCTAAAATGCACCCACAAATTTACCGGGCCCACATAGATGTTGGCGCCTAATAAATTGGGGGTTGAATGCTAATGGTGGTGATCAAGTTGTCAATCTCAACTATACATTGTCCATTTTGTTTGAATTGGGTCCTTGGTTGCCCAAGTTAAGAGTACCAGGTCAGGTATACTTTACTCACACGGCTCAAGATATATGTCATATGCTATACACGTGAGATTCATCCATCACCTTCTACGAGTGGCTGATGCTATCCACAAGGAGATTCTAGGCAAAAGCTTACATGGATAGGGTAGTCTAAGATGGCAATACCCCATCCAATACAAGTCTTTGCTCTTATTCCACCTAAAGCTGTGTAGAGGCTTCCGAGGCACAACCGGTTCACACTAATTTCAGGAATAGATAATGCGTTGTTATCTCCCACTCGCTCTTCTATGCACTAATCGTTGGAGCTTGGTAATTGTCAGAGTATGAACCGGCGGATATCCAAACGGGATCCCATTGCCACCATAATAGTGATCCAACTTGTGATAGCAGTACTCCTCTCATCTATAAAAAGGGATGCCTTTCCATAAAATAGGGGGATTCCTATCTTTGGAGCTCCCTTTAGCTCTTGCCTTCCCGTTTGCTATTATTACCCCACATTCATGTGAGACTTTGTTACCCTCTTTTTAGATTATTAGTGGATCATTTTTTCTTACTTGGCTTTTGGATTTAGGAAGATTTTTCTGAACATGACAAATCTGTGTGTTCTCTATGTTGTATGGTTTTCTTTTCTTCTTTTGTTCTTTTTCCACTTCTTTTTGCAAAAGTTAACATTGTGAACGAGTCTTCATACATCAGGACTGTCTTCTCCAGGCTCCTTTGGAGGGTTTTCATCGTTGTCAACAGTTACTATCTTGACCTACATGATATTCCTTATGCAATCTCAGTTCTGTGATGCCTGGATCGCTGTTTTGGAAAGCTCTTCTAGTTAGGGATCTGTATTCTTCTCAAGGTTTTAAAATTTCAAAGCCAGATTTGCTAGAACTGCTGCTTGTATACTATTAATGCTAATTTCTTTAATTCACCATGTACTGCTATTTCCTCTTACTTTTGTGTTGTACTACCGTATGCTGTTGCTGGTCTGCAACTTCAATTGCTAGTGCTCCACCAGTTGCTATTACTGCTAATTTTACTAGTATAATAGTAGCATTATAGTTTTTTTTTTTACCTTCTCCGCTAAATCTGAAGAAGTTGTCACTAACATTCTCTCTTTAAATGTTGTTGTAGACAATAAAAAACTGTTAAACATGCCTTTATTGACATATGCTAGTACCATATAATGTACTTTGTTGTCTATCTTAGGTCAAGGAGAGAGATCTGTCCAAAGAATTGTACAAGAAGTTCAGCGGTGTGAGTACTGTTGGTTTCATTTTTATGTTGTAATGTAAGCTTGATTTTACTGTACTATTAAACTGTATTACTTATCTTGTAATGCTTTTTAGGTTCATCGGCGAAAGGTCCGTGTGTGGCAAATGATATGTGTACTCTCGTTTTTTGTTGAGGAAGACATAGTTGATAAAGTAACATCTAGTTTGCATATATGCCTCTATGTGAGTCGACATTTTGCTTATATGCCTTAATGTGAGCCGATGTTGATTTTGTTTTGATAAGAAAATGTCAACTTCTTGTCATCATAATTTATGACATGTTTAGATTCTTATATATTGATGCTAATGTCCCATTTGTTCCTACTATGCTAAAAAGTTTTAGTACATATTGTCAATATAAAATTATATCATGTGTTTACATAATTTTTTGTATGCCTTGAATTTAAAATCTGATTTTCTGTTTATAATACTTATGAAAATCCAAGGGTTAATCATTGTGAAGAGTTATAACACGGAGTCAAGAGTTTGATTATGTTCTGTTTACTTGAACTGTTGAGATTTGTTCAATCTGCATTGTGTTGTAAAGGATGTGGTGATAGTGAAACAAATTAATATAAGTGTACAGAGAGATCTACAACGGTTAATCTTTCTCAAGAGCTAAAACACAACTGAAAGTTTGATTAAATTCTGTTAATTAGAATCATTGAAAATTTTGTGCAAAGTTTGTTCAATCTGCATTGTATTGAAACAACTTAATTAGTGTGCGGAGAGATTAACAAGTTTGGAATTGAAAAACATAGGAATTAGAAATAGTGAGTAGCAGAAAATTCATCATTTGTTGATATAACTAATCTAGCGTTTCTCAAATTTTACAAACAGCCATACCAATACAATCCCTTATTCACCAGTACATTATAGGTTTTGGACTATCTTAGGTCTATCTTAGGTTTAAAACCTCCTTGCAATGAAATTAGATTTTGGACTCAATAAACCAAACTTATTCATGATTTTTGATTTTTATATTAATATTAATAATAATAACAACAACCATGAAGACTTAGTTCTAAACTAGTTGGGGGGACTACACGGATTTCTTTTCATCACCTTAAATGCCTTCACATCTTTTTCCTCAATTGTTGCCATACTCACCCTAAACCATTTTTAGAGCAGGCTCATCTAATGGAACCACACGTTCGTCTCAGCATCCATATCTTAGCTACACTTGTGTTATAAATATTTTTCTCATTTATCTATCCAACTTCACTTATATTGTACCTAGTTAGATAATATATTTCAAATATGTTGAGGGTTGTTTGACAGCAAGTTTAACGTTTGTCATTGGTTTGCTTTAAGCCAACCTTTTGCAAAAAAAAAATAAACAAGAACCTCAAAGAGGTATCATTTTTTTTGGTCAACTCAAAACTTTAACCTCAGTAGCAATTGTCATCTGATTTGTTGTTATATGTTAATTGGATAAGTCACCTCTGACCGAGCAACAGAAGACTGTGAAGTTGAGGCTCCAGCCTCACTCATTCCTTTAGCTCAAAACTGTAAGTAGCTGTCATACTCCTTAAATGATATACTAAAAAAAGATGGTTTGGACACAATAAGAATTGTGGGCTCTATGACAGATGATTAGGTGTGGGCATAGTGGATTTGTTTTGCAAAGTTGCCAGGCTCTTTTTGCTAACAAACGAGGTGGCCTGGTATGCCACAACAGTGACAGGTGCGTCTCACAACTTTGTCCTCTCTCTGACCACCTCTTCGATCTCCATAACCACCTCTTACTATTGCATACATAACTGCTTTCTTCGATATGTCAGTAGAAGGTGGAGGCTTGGCCTCTTCTCTAACTGATCTCAACACCCTCCTGTGAACTTACTCAAACCAGGAACCACATTAATAGTTAGGATCTGAGATCTAGCGGTCTCATACTCTAGTGAATGGGCATGGAGGAAGGTCACCAAAACTGATTCTTTTTATTCTGGAACTGTGTTCTGTTAGTGGAGAAGGGTGCTAATATCTCAAATTTATTAGTAAAAGTCTTTAACTATTCATAAAACTTCTGTAAAGGACATTCGGGCTAATAAGGACAAAGAATTTCTTTCACCAAATTATACATATGAAACCATTTAGTGAGGAATATTTCTCCTTTAGAGTTCCCCAAAGCACTTTCATTGAGCTTTAACTAACTACCAGGTCTTAAATTGTGACATCCATGGAATTTAGTAACTGACTCAATATCTGGTCATACTAATCGTCATATTTAAGGGATCACGGCTAAAGGATCATCAGTAAGGTGGTTCCCTAGCCTCCTCTTATATGGACTCATCTCAACTATTTCTTCCATAGAAGATCAGTAGACTGTTCCGTTAGAACATTTTTTACCAAGGTAGTGGAGGTTGAGACCACTAAAGTCTTTATGCAACGGCTACACCAGCACTAATGGGTCATTTGGTTTAATATTTTCTTGGTATTATGTTATATAATTTAGATATCATGACATCTAGATGTTATCTTTTGAGTGATATTTTATTATTTTTTAGAAAGTTCTCTATATATATGATTAAACAATTATTTTTTTTAGATAATATGACATAACATCAAGATAGCATTGGACCAAACATTCCATAAGTGAGCTTGGTTGAGTGCACAGTTGCTAGCGTGGCTTCAGTCGTAGATGATCAAAGGAAGATGTGGAGAACACGAATGGCTAAGAGCTATGGGCTAGATGTTGTAACTCAGGTACTAGACGTGTGCGGGATTGAAGTGTCGCATGCAGTGTTTTGAGCACTGGATGCATGCCGAACAAGAGGGTTGCACGCAGCAGCTCGGTGGCCTGAGGTCGTGTGAGCACTAGATGCACGTGCATGCGCCAGTAAGCTTGGCAATGAGGGCTTAGCGGAAGCATGCGATCGTAGGAACGAAGAATCGAAGGGATACAGGATGCACGTGACAGGCGTAGGCGAGTTGGAAACACGAGTTGAGAGAATGTTGGAAACCCGTTGGGGATTTCCTCATATATATATATATATATGTGAGTTATGTGTACCAACAGGCTAGGCCCATTTACAGAAAATATGTACTCCACACAATTATATGCATCATATTAACAAACTTGTGTGAGAAGGCCCAACGTTGTATCTGACTAGCCTAGCTAGTTGTATTCTAGTTCCAGTATACAATGTGCGCTTTCATACTTAACTTTGCCTCCATGTTGTTCCAAAAGTTGGATAGTGGTTGTTTGATCTAAAATAAGCAATGTCGTTAAACAGTTCTATCCCTGGTAAAGTATTATTGTCTTGCTAAATTGAAATCATTGCTGCAGAAGACTTTCAGAATCCATATCTTAACCGTTCTGCTCACGTAACTATGTTTTCAGCAATAAAATTGTATGTAATATCTCTATCAAAAATAAAGTTGTATGTAATATGCTGTAACATCTATTTGTATGTCAGTTTTGCACCATTTGTTTTGCCATTCCGTTTATTCTTTGTAATTTTATTTTGGATGTTTTGCTTGCCTTCATTTTGCAGAGGAACAATTTACCTGTTGTGCGACAATTTTTGGAGACTTTTGGAATTCAGGTGTACTTGAAGTTTCCATTGTTGGTAAGAATTATCACCTTAAATTTGTTGGCTTCAAAGTGTCCGTATAATTTTTCTGTACATTGAGAAACTTCATGAAGAATTAACGAGGACAAATGTGAGAGTGCTATACTTCCCAAAGTAGCTTAGGGAAAGTTATGAAAAACAAATTTTAAGAAGAAATAGAAAGCTCGTACAACTGATACTTGAGAAAAAATGAATAGTTGGAGAGAATAAAATGAACGCCTAACTTTAATAGGATTAGTTATTAGATGATTTTTGTTGTAATGGGTTGGAGACAGACAATATGATTTAATCCATCCTTAATTTCGGAAGAGTATCATATGGCGATATTCAATATACTTATTTAAAATTGAGGAAAGCTTTGTCTATACCGAGCCTCTTTAATTACTTTTAGGCATAGCTAGTTTCAATCTTGGACCAAGGGGGGTTGTTTTAGGGTAGTGGCCAACGTGAAACTTTTGGCACTTCTTTTGATCTGGTTTTTTGTACTATTGGATACATAGCAAGGACTAGTTACTATTGGAAGGAATAAAAGTAACAATTCAAAGGATTTCTTATGATGAGCATGCACCAAGGTTCTACTTTGAACCCTTATGTTTTCAACTTTGTGATAGACAAGGTAACTAAGTAATTCAAGGCAAGAATCCGGGTAAATGCTTTGACTAATGATTTAGCTCTACTTGATGAAAGTCATGGTGTTTTTTAAAATTTTGGAATATCAAGGAGCACTTAAATAGAAGTAAATCAAAGAATATACATTGTAGGTTCTTTGATCCAAAACAATGAGGTGATAATATTGTGTAGTGAGACTTAATGGGACTCTTGTAATAACTTAAAATACCTTGAGCCTATTATTCACATTGATGGTAGCATAGAGGAGGTTTACTATTGAATTTGTGTTGGATTATTTCAAATGTAGGAGACATGAGATTCTTATGTGATGGGAAGATACCAATGAGGGGAGATTTGTAGTCTCTATTTTCAAGTTATGAAGGAAAGAATAACCTGGAATAAAAATGCAAGGATTTGACTAAGTTTTCATCCTAAAGCCATAAGTGTGTGTTTTCCTTCATCTTTTTTTTTTATATATCACTTAAGAATTGCACATTGTTTTGATTTCATGAGAAATATATTTTATTTTCTATAATACGGATATTAGGACTTGGGGTGCCAACAAGTCAAGCTTGCTTAAGCCAGCTTAGACTAAATTGAAGTTTTCATTTGAATCATTTTTTTATTTGAGGATGTGAAGGGGCATTTGTTTCAATGCAATCTAAATGTTAGTGTTATCTAAATGTTAATGTTATTTGGGTATCTGTGTTATTTAGCAATTATTATTGGTTTCATTGTATTATGGATAAAAATATTGATGATTATCTAATTTCAATGATCTAAAAGAGATTCTGTGAAGTCTGTGGCCGAAGAGGGCAGAGAGTGATCGTCGGGTGATGTCTTAAGAGAAAAGGAATCACTGAGGCAAAGTGCAGCTCCTGGCAGGCTTCTAGGTCTAATAATGAGTGGTGAGAGCGGCACAAGAATGAATTGTCCCACATCGGAAAGGGAGGGAGATCCTGAGTTGTATAAGTAGATAACGTGATCTTAAATAGTAGAGGCGCCCTTTGGGGCAAAACCGTGAGGCTAATGATGGAAAACTCTAGAGTTGAGCGTGCTTGGGTTGGAGTAGCACTGGGATGGGTGACCTCCTAGGAAGTACTCAAGCACGCAGTTTTCCTAAAGCCAAAGCGGACAGTACCTCTACAATGAGATCACGGGATGTTACAGATCCACCCCTAAAAATTGCAGCCTCAGGCTTCTTCATCATAGATTCAGATCTTTGATTTATTTATTTCGGCTTTTTTGCTTCTTTGTTATTATTTATTTTTTCATGGGGGAGGTGATTTCTCTCTATCACATTAGAGTGGCAATTGTGTAATTTTTTAGAGTGCTATCTTTTTTTTTTATAATATTCTTGTAATGTCATCTAAACATTTGGTCAAACTAAAATAATTATGCTCTCTAATTAACATGACAGCATCACAATGACATTTAATCAAAACACCTCCTGTAATGTTATCTAAACATTTGGTCAAACTAAGATAATTATGCTCTCTAATATTTTTATTGATTTGATTTGCCTTGCTGAATTATATCTTCAACGTTTATACATGCTACATGTGCATCATTGTTGTCCGAGCTAGTGAATAGTTTGTGCTCATAATTTGAGAATGCTGAGTTTCTTGTATCCCAACAATATGAAAATACTTGCTTGAATAGTGTAATTTTTCCCACATGTATCACTATGAAGTACATATAACATTAGATATCACATGTACTTTTAAGTACTTGCATACTGCTTATGACTTGGGTTAGTGTTTGACCCCTGACTAACTTGATATTTGAACATGCCAATTTCACTATGGTAGAGGAGACCCAATCGGGCGTGGGTTAACTCAAGCTTGACCCAAATTATGATATGAGAGCTAACATACTCTTTAATTTCAGTTAGACAGGTGCTACTTCATGTCACTTCATCTGGTCATGAACTACCTTGAATTCTTCATTAAATTTAGATATGAAGATTATGACTATTTATTTATTTGTAGCCTCCTGTGACAATTAATTTTTTTAGTCCATCCTAATTTAGTTGAACCAGCCTTAACCTGAATTTGTGTTTTTTCTAAGAGATTTTTACCCGTATGACACAAAAAACTTCAATATTTACTTATTAGACACCCTAAAATTAAATATTACATGACACACACTTATTTATTTTAATTTTACAACCAACACACCCTAATTAAAAAATCCTTACATTTTATTTAAGTAAACCATACTTAAGTTATGTTTTAACTTAAATAAGGTTCATAGGAATAAAATCTAACCCCTTTT
>KZ452026.1:180797-338688 GCA_002786265.1 Apostasia shenzhenica
AAAAGGGGTTAGATTTTATTCCTATGAACCTTATTTAAGTTAAAACATAACTTAAGTATGGTTTACTTAAATAAAATGTAAGGATTTTTTAACAAGGGTGTGTTGGTTGTAAAATTAAAATAAATAAATGTGTGTCATGTAATATTTAACTTTAGGGTGTCTAATAAGTAAATATTGAAGTTTTTGTGTCATACGGGTAAAAACCCCTTTTTCTAATCATTTGTTATATATAGTTCTCTACCACTTTTCCTGAATTGCTTTTTTAGTTTTTTAGTACCGAATTGACTGTTTTCTTGTTTGGATGGGATTTGTAACTATTTATCATTAGGTGGAGGGGGTGGTTAGAATTTGGGCACTTAACTTTTGGGCACTTAACAGAGACTAACTTTTACAATAGGGTAAGAATAGTAATTTGCTTTACGTTTTCCGGCCTGCATCTAATGAGTTGGATATAAGGGCATGAAATTCATGCTCGTGGTGCAGGTTTGTGGCTCACTTGTAAAAACTAGTTGTGGGTGAGACACTTGCGGGCTTTAGTTACCCTTACCAGCCAATCTGGCTGGTTTTTATAAATGAAATATTATATTTAATATACTTTATTGTATTATATATTGTAAAAATATTTCATTATCTTTTATTTAGAAAAGATACTCTAAAAGAAATGATGTTACCCCAAAAAATTAATAATTCAATTTCTTCTAACAACCAAACAGAAATCCCTTATAAAACCTTGATCAATTTTATTAATTTTCTCAGTACTTTACCATTGTCAAAATATTTCATATCAAATTATCCTCATAAGTGGAAGCCTCAACAAACACCCATAAACAAGAAACATTAGCTTTTTCCTTGGTTCAAAAGAGATGAAATTTCACATGCATTGTCTCAATCATCTTTGAAAGACAATGTTATAAAATGTAAAAATGAAGCTAATGGTTTGCGCAGATTACAGCTGCTTATTCAATCCAATTAAATAAAACTGAATGTTTGATAAATCAGTATGATACAACTAAATCCAATGTGTAGAATGAGATGGAAAATATGAGAAAATCCTACAACTCTATCAATGAGAATCTCCTTATTCTTTTGTCTCTTATTTAAATCCTATATTTCTGTTGGACAATGGGGATGAACAAGAATTATTTGAGATTGACCAAGTTCCTGGAAAAAATGAAGTTGAAAATATTGCAATGACTTCCGACCTCTATTAGTTGACTTTCATTTATCCTATATCATCCAAGAATTTGGAGTTAATGCAAATTTATTTCAATTATTTATCAATTAAATATTATGTTATTGTTAGTGTGAAAGACTTTTTACATAACCAAGGCATACTTGAGCCTTTTGTTTGGTCCAGTCTTACTTTTCTAGGAACTATTGTGTTAAAAGAGTTTTTTACTTTCCTTCTTTGTGAAAAGTAATTTTATGGAATTTGGTTTAAATTAATATTTTGAGCATGCACTTTTATTACTTTTTTGAAAATGTTTTTGCGATGAAACTTTTTATTAGGAAAATAGCACCTTTTTCTGAGTGTGACATCCTAACTAATTTTGATGCAATATTAGGTGTTGCTTATATTTTAAAGAAATATTAAAAGCTATCATATTTGACACTGCATCATAAATTTAAAAAATAATTTAAATTAGATCGATAAGTAGTGATGAGTCTTTGGATTATTAGTCATCTTCATATATGAGTTAGTTATTTGATCAAGAACTTTATAGAATATAATTAAAAAATAAGTTTTATGAGCTCGTCTAAATCTTCAGTTTATTGGTATCAATTAGTTAAATATTTTGGCAGGCAGGGGTATGTACTTTGCTAATGTGTATTAAGCAAACTTATTTACTCTACTCAACAGTTTTCTCCTCAAAACTTGCTGAAGTTGCTTCAGGAGTGGGAAAAGTTGGTAGTTGCGTTTCTCAAGAAATTGTGGTTTAAGATTTTTCAGATGAGGGGTGGTGAGGTCAGAATTGGGGGGACTTTCAAGTATATGTCTGAGAATGCTAGTTCTGTTGATTTATTTATGGGATTTTTGAGTGAGATAAGGAATTGGAGCCCGTGTTGATTTATTATTGAGTGAGCTTCCCCAGCTTGAGTTTCTTCTTTTCTAATAATTTTCATGGTTGTCTATTATTTTAACTTTGATGAAGATTATTATTTTAAAAAATAAACTTTGATGAAGATTTTGGAGATATTTTAAGTTTTTTTGAGTGGAAAAAAATTTATTTTAATGTTATGATGTGAAATAATTTTTTTTTAGAATTTTATTTCAACTTCTGTTCATTAATGCACTTAAGTATTTTATTCTTGAATCTTTACCCTTGTCATACTGTTTGATTTGCTTGGGAAAAGTGTTTTTTAAATCTTTCTATTTGCTTTATTGCCACTTTACATAGGATTATGGTTTTTTTTCCTAGAAAAGAGTTTTCTGTCTTGCTCTTCTAAACTTGAAAATGATTTGAAATCAACAAACGTTCGATTGATTTGTAGTCAACTCGGATGGAAAGTTGGTTGAGTTTGAAACTACTTTGAGTGAAGTCATATTTGAAAAATTCGAATTCGGGTTTACTGGAACTCGTTTGAACTGATCTCAACGCCACCTCTAGGGATTAATAAAATTTGTGTTAGAGTGAAAATGTGATTTTGGATGGTATAGATAACCCAGTGAAAGTATGATTGCAACCTTGTGTGCGAATTCCTGAACGTTAGGCATCAGAAAAAATCCTTCAAACCACATCTGACCAAGCCACGTTAACATTCATCTATAGCCTTTCACTGATGTTGCTGGTTCCTCCTCTGCAGCAGCTTCTGTCTATCCAGCAATGGATTGTATGTGAGCTGTAAAAGATCCGACGTAAAGGAAATTTAATGGCCACGTGAAGGTGAGATATATTGAGCTGCTCCATTGTCGAGCTTCACTTCTATGGCACTTGTGGAACGCTTTGTTCTTATTTGGTCATCAACAGATTCTTCAATTACTTCTAGAATTGGAGCCGCTAATTCCAATAGCATCGAAACTTTTCAGTTTGCAGTATGATTAAAAATGATTTCAGATTTTTGATAATTAAAAGAATCAACTGTGGATTATCATTAAGTAGCTCGTTTGACTCATTTGTGGTCTGAAATTTAATTGAAAGTAATTACTGTCTCAATTTGATACCCTTGGTTTGATTAAATGAAGTTGAGTAAATCCTTGTTTGCAAATGATCCATTTGAAATTTAATTTTAAAGCTGTTTAATGTAGGCTTAAAATTTTCTTGATTTTCACATATTTGTGAAAACATTTTGCACTTATCTTTGATGATATGCGATTGAATTGCTTATATATGAGCTAGCATGTTATCCTTGTTTTTATCCTGCCTCAATTAGATAGCTCATTAGTGGTGCAACAAAATAAATTATTATACTTATTAATTAACATGCAAGTGTGACATCATTCACGGGCATTACAAATATGTTGATACTTTTGCTGTTTTCCGTTTTACCTTCTATCTTATTTTGGATGATTTTGTTGTTTGTTTATTGAAAGCAATGAAATATTGTATAAATGAAACATATTTCATTTTAATGTTAAGGTTACAAGATCTCTACGGTGTATTTGTTTAATTAGTTTAAAATTAATTTTATTAATTTTAACTTGGCATGTCATGTCATACATAAACTTTAATATTAAAATTTAATTATATTTTATATTATACATATATTTCAAAATAAAAAGTTAACTTTATTTTACATCTTACACAAACCAAAATAATAATTAACTTATATTACATCCTTCACACATCGCAACATAACAGCTAACTCTATTTCACATTATATACAACTTGATGTCGAACTAGAGAAAGAGGGAGAAAGAAAAAGAAGGAGAAGAGGGGAGAAGAGTTGGAGAGAATAACTCTATTCATTCATCAGAGCTGCCTAATACAAAAAACATTAGGCCTATTTATAGAATTCTTGGCTCAACAATAAAGGAAATACATCGTAATAGCAAAAAAAGAACTAACTGAAACCAAATAATATCTTGCCTAAATGCTCAGGAAGAAACTAAATAAAATAAATAATTCTCTCCATAAATATTTATTTCCCGCCTTTCTTGTTCTTGGAGTATTTAAATTTGAAATTATGAGCATCAACAACCAAATCTCCATGACAACTCTCAATAAAAAAAAAATCTTATCTAAGTTTGACTTTAACCTTATTAAATTTAATCTTTGCAAACAAATGCACCCTATATGAGTTGCTTTTAAGTTATCTTCCACGGTTTTTAAATGCAATGGCATCAGCCGTCGGTATTTCTTGCAGGCTGAAGTGCAATTAATTCCAGTATTCTTGGATTACAGTATGCGGCCACAGGTACTACTTCAATTGTATAATTTACAGTATTATGTCTATGATTTTCATAATTTGCAAATGTTTGCAGGCGCTTTCATCATATGTTTTCATAGCAGCAAATGTCATCCTCCATTCAAGGGACGTGCCTGTTCAAATGAGACATTTAGATAAGCTACTGCCTCCTGTGATTCCATTGTTGACTTCCCATCACCATAGTTTGCGGTGCTTCACTCAGGTTTTTCATTTTTTTTTAATGGGTGTTTGTTTCGTGTCTTTTTATGGGAAGTGTAATTGTTGCAATATTATTCTGCTATGGCAGTTACTGGTTTATCATGTCCTGTGCAAACTATGGCCTTCTTTAAGAGCTCGTAATTCGGAAGTTGTGCCATTGGCAGACAGATGTTTTGAGTTCTTGAAGTCATACTTGGCAGAAAATGTGGATTGTGTGAGGTATCATTTCTTTCTTTCAATTCATTCTCTCTCTAATCAAGAACTCAGCTTAGTGAAATTGTGACCTTTCCATGCTTGTCATTTTTTTTCTATTAACTTTCTTTTGTTGTTGTTGTTGTTGTTGTTTCTTCTGTTAATTCCAAGTGTTGTTTCTTCTGTTAATTCCAAGTGTTTTTTGTACATTGCAACTGCATGGCAATTATACTCCATTTGACTGTAGGTCATTGTGCTGTATACTGATGTTTTTTTTGTACAATACTTGTTGCTATACAACCACAACATCGCTGTTTCTATGCTGATCTCAATAGGTCTTTCAGGCTTAGGGCATCAATGGATGGCTTTTTTGTGAACTTTGATCCAATTGCTTCTGCAACCCCTGCTGGAGTGTTTAATTCCCGGAGTGAGGTTAACAATATCAAGCTTCTTTGATTCTGACTTTTCTTATAGGCATAAAAAAACTTGATATTGCTGTTGTCAATTTTAGTGCTATTTACTATCATCTACTGCTATGAACCTTTGATATCCTTCACCTGTATGCTCCATTGTGTTTGTCTGATGTAGGGATTTGATTTTGAATGCGTTCCTATTTCCTTGATGGACTTGGTGACAACCTTTTTAAATGTAAGCATTTATACTTAAAGCATTTGTATCGTTAAAGTCAGCTGTTTACTGTGGTGGTTGGCAGGATGTGAGGGATGATCTTAGATACTCCATTGCAAAGGATGTAATGACTATCAAGAATGAAAGTCTAACAGCACTTGGTACTTCCGATGGGATTGAAATGGCTACACACAGTTCCAGAGAGAAATCTAAAGATAATCTTAAAGACCTGTCTGTGGACTTTCAGAAGAAAATTACTCTTCATAAACATGACAGGCAGCCAGTTTGTGATGAAAGTTGCCTCCATTCAACTCCTAAATCTTCCACAGTACTTTCAGGTCCTGCTGACTTATTAAACTTACCGTGCTGGTTTTGAATAATATGTGGGAGATTATTTTTGTTGAAGTTTTGTTTCTACATGGATGATTACTATTTTTCATGAACCCTGCTCCTCCAGTTAATGTTATTGAATGCATCCTATGGGGTGAACTCTGACTTGTATAATTTTCTTTTTTCACATCTAGTCAAGTTATTTTGGCCTACCTATGTTTTCCTATTTAACCAAAATGTTACCTAGTAGCTTAATTGGGCCCCTTCTCAGCATTGTGCATATCCATATAAGCTTTATTTTCTATAATCTTTCTTTTAATAGAAATATTTTCTATAATCTTGTCATACTTCCACCTTAACATTCTCATTATGATAATGCTATATTTTGTAGCTAGTGATTTCTTTATTACCATGCATTTTTAACATTCTTTGTGAACAACTATAGCCAAAGAGGGTTTGGAGTAATTTTCAGGTGATGTCTCAAGAAGGGGGAATCACTAGTACAAGGAGAGGCTTCTAGCAGGCTTTGGGCCCAGTGATTGGTGAGGGGGCATAAGAATGAATCGTCTACACAGAAAAGAGAGCTCCTACAATATATAAGAAAATAGTGTGATCACAATTTGTAAAGCCGCTTTTTGGGATAAAATCATGAGACTAATAATAGGAACTTCATAATTAAGCATGTTTAAGCTTAAGTAGTCCTAGGATGGGTGACCTCTTAGATATTCTTGAGTCACCTAGAATCACTCAATGTCTTGTTTTGGCTATAGGTCATCATAGGCCTTCAAGCTTCGGCCTTATTCGCCCTTGAACCACATCGTATTAGTGGACTCTGATACTATATTGTAACATCACATGTCTTAGTTGTAGAGGTATTATCCACTTTGGCTATAAACTAGTAGGCTTGTGACAACCTTTAACTGAGGGCTTAAAAGAATAGAATCACTGGTGGAAAAAGCGGCTCCTGTAAGTTTTTAGGCCTAATGAGTGGTGAAAGGGACACAAAAATGAATTTTTTCACATAAAAAAGGGAGGAGTTTCGGTTACCTAAAGTCAAATTGGACATTACCTCTACATTTAGAACATAAGATGTTATAATATAAGTGACAGGGAGACCTGTCTGAGGTAGGAAAACCTCCATGTATGGCCTTTGCACATGGGTTAGTTGATCCTAAGAAACAGGCAAGACCCATCTAAGAGGTAATTTTGTAGCAAAACCATAAAGTTAATGATGGGAACTCCACATTTAAGCATATTTGAATTTTGGGAAGTATACAAGTCATAGCCAAAGTGAATAATACCATTATAATTGTGACATATAATGTTACAATACGGTATTAAAGCTGACCTCCCATACTACAATGTAGTTCGAGAACGAACCATGGGACAACAGTTGGGATTGTGATGACCCGTGGCCAAGGAAGGCTGGGAGTGATCACCTAGTAATGTCTCAAGAGAAAGGAATCACTAGTGTAAGGAGCAGGTCTTACCAAGCTTTTAGGCTTGAAAGTGGTTAGATGAGCAAAGGAATAAATCTTCCCACATTAAAAAAAGAGAGGAGTTCTTTAGCTATATAAGGTATAACGTAATCTCAACACGTAGAAGCTCCATTTGAAGTAAAACTGTGAGGCTGATGATGAAAACTCTATAGTTAAGTGTGCTTAAACATCCTGTGTCCTAATTGTAGAGACGCTATCCACATATTGGCTTTAAAAAACCGTGTGACTTAAGTATTTCCCACAAGGTCACCAATCTCACTAGTGTAAGGAGCAGCTCGTAGTAGGCTTCTAGGCCCAGTGAGTTGTTAAATGAGCAAATGAATGAATTATCCTACATAAAAAAGAAAGGGGAGTATTTCCCAGTTATATAATGAAATAACATGATCCCAACTTATATAGGCTCTTTTTGGGGCAAAATTGTATGACCGGTAATGGGAACTTTGTAGTTAAGCATTTTTGAGTTATAGTAGTTTTGAGATGGGTGACCTCACAAGAAATACTTAAGTTACACGGCTCCTGGTGGGGACAATATGACAGCCTGTGTTTGATTACTTTTAGATTTGCTCAATCATGATCATAGATTCAGATTTGGGATAATTTAGAATGATATGATGCTAATTTAGCTTATTGATATCAATTAAAGATTTGTAGCTGATTTGGAAGGATAAAGATTCATCATATTTTTTCTATTAAATATTTTCTTATTTAATTGATAATATTTCAAAATTTATTTTCTACATTTAGTTTTATTTCCTTATTGCCATGTATTGGGATCTCTATATAAAAAGGTTGTCTCCTATTGTAATGGTTGATTGCTATTATTGAATGAAATAATATTTAAGTTCTCTCAAAGCCTAGATCCAGATTAAGGGGTTAATATTCTATATAAGGATGGGTGAGTTAATATTGGGGGAGAAAGAGCCTAGTTATTTTTTATTTAAAAAATATCTTCTCATCTTCTACCTTCCCTCTTCAAACCATTCAATTATCTCTGCACACTCACCTGCATCTTCTCACGTCTGCAACTGAGCGCGCCCCGCACCTGTGGTCAATTGCGCTCATCTCCCACTTGCCAGTCCACTTGCTGTGTCCACACTTGCATCAGGTCTGATCTGCTGAATTATTCAATCTAATTATAAAATTATTTATTTGATTTATTCATTTGGTTCTAATTTTACGACTATATATTTATATGAGTAAAAATTACTGTTGAGTTTTATTTGTGAGATATCTATCCTAATTTCTAAATCTCAAATTTGATTTGTTGAATTAAAATCAACCTTTCTAATCTAATTGATAAATTCTTATTTATCACGATCCAAAATAATTAAATTTTAAAATATTTAATTTGCAGGATTTAAAATCTTGTTTATGATAAATTTATATTTTAAAAAATATTTTGAGCTTAACTAAAATAATTTGTCAATTAATATTGTTAATTTATAATTCTAAAATATCATTGCATTTTTGTCTCACATCAGTTCTCTAAAGCCAATATGTGGATACTGTCTCTACAATTGAGACACAGGATGTTGCAATACCTTTGACGACCCATGACTAAAGAAAGCTATGGTGATGTCCCAAACGACAGGAAATCACAAGTACCAGAAATAGCTCTTGGCAAGCTTGTAGGACTAGTAAGTGGTGAGAAGAGCACAAAAATGAGTCATCCCAAAAAAGTTACACTATTCCTTAAAAACCAAAGCGAATAATACCTTTGCGATTATGACACGAGATGCTGCATTCTCATTTCAGCAATTATGCATTCCTAAAATGAAAAATGGATTCAACATAACCGAAATTGTGTTGTTACGAATTTCAAGATGCTATGTCGTTACTCCATGAATAGAGCTGAAAGTTGTCAAGGGCGTTACCTTAATGTAGCTAGTTTCAGCTATCAGTGAGTGAATTATGTTGGATGCAATTTTCATCTTCGTAATTTCTTTGGCTTGTTTTGTTTTTTTTTTACCATATTTTTAAAGTTTTTATTTTATTATTTAAACTCTAGGTTTTCTTACTTTTGTGTTGTTTAATGCTGCACTTACTATCTGTCATCTTTTATGATTTTAATTCTAACATCAGAAATGGAAATTGAAGACCAACTTCTAGATTCGTTGATTGAATCAAGAAAAGAAGTTATGGGAAGGGGTAAAGAAAGTCAACAACAAATTATTCTGGTGGCATCACTGTTGGACCGTATACCCAATCTTGCAGGGTTAGCACGGACTTGTGAGGTACAAAACATCATCCTTGCTGTAGATTTTTGGTGCCAAGTGTTCATCTGTTCTTAGTTCTTGTGCACCATCTTATGCCAACAACAGTTCTTCAATAATTTCTGTAATTTATGGTCATGTTGTAACACTCGACACAGGTTTTTAGAGCAGCATGTCTGGCCATTGCTGATGCAACTATCATCCATGACAAACAGTTCCAGCTCATAAGGTCAGGCTTCTTTTCAACTCTTACTATTTACTAGGGTGCCCAAAAATCCTGAAATGAATCTTAGAAACATCCACCAGTATATTTATGTCACATCTAATTCAAATTTTAATATAAAAGAATATAAATTGCGTTCAGGTCCTTGTGGTCTGATGGGTGTTGCAAATTGGTCCTAACTTTTTAAAAATTTTGATTTGAGTCCCTGAGGCTGCAAAAACTTTACAGTTTTTGTCCCAAGTAAAATCTAATTACTAATTTTTTACTATTATGTTATAAGATTATTTTCATTTGTTAACTTTATAGTTATTTAGAATATAATTTTAAAATATTAATATTTTTTTTTCATTTTTAGTGCAGAGGAAAAAAAGGAATGAGAGATTAAATTTTAGATTTTTATTAAATTTTTAAAGAATAGTGAAAATATAGGGGTATAATGATCCTTTAAATATGTAAATAATTCAAATTAGTCAAAAAATGATCAAATATACATTTTTAATCAAAAACAATTAGTGAAAATAGTGAGATTCTGAAAGTGGAATCAAAACTGTAGCACTATCACAACCTTAGGGACCCAAATGGTGTTTTTAATAAGTTGAGACCAATTTGCTAGGCCCTTTCGACCTCAAGGGCTCGGATGCAATTTACTCTATAAAAAATTACATTTATTTCACATCATATACAAATCTTGAAAATGAAAATCAACCTTATTTTTCATCCAACATAGATCCTAATATAAAAATAATTGTATTTTACATTATAATATTAAAATAACTTATTTCTCTCAATGATCCAAAAAATTGTCTTGGCCTAGTTGAAAATGCTACTCCAACTAAACAAAGGCATGTGTCAACTCTAGCTATTTCACCTAACTTGTATAGAAGTGGTTGTAGGACTTAGATGGAGCTAAACTATGATGTATTAGTGCTCATAATACAACATATTGTTTTGTTAAGGTTTCTTTGGTTGGAATAAGGTTTCTTTAATTTTATTGATTTTTTTGATTATCATAGCAACAACAACCACCAATCCCATTAGGTCGGGTCGGCTACATGTATCTTTTGTTTTCATTGCACTTTATCGATTAACAAATTCTCATTTTGTTCTAATAATATAAGATCATTTCTTATAGCTTTTGTCATGTTTAGTATTGATCTCTCTTTTTCTTTATTTACATGGGTAAGATCCAATAGCTCAACCTTCCTTACTGGAGCTTCAATCGACTGACGATTTATATGTCTAAACCATCTAAAGGCCAATTCTCTCTAAGTTTTTTTCAATTGATGCTGCTCCAATTTTCTCATGGATATGCTCATTTCTTATTCTATATTTCATATATACCCACTCATCTATGTTAGCATTCTCATTTCTGCAATACTTATTTTATTTATATATTTTATTTTTGTGAGCTAGTATTCAAAACCATATATTATCATTGGCGTTATTATTGTTCTATAAAATTTACTTATAAATCTTAACTGGAAATTTTCTATTATACAATTTCTTTGACTATCAAAAAAAAAAACTTTGTTGATTTCTTGCCTGTCAAATATAATGTGTAAGATGAGTGGTATTAGGAAGGGTGACGAAAAATATAGTTAAATTATGTAAATAATGCTTGCATAGAGATTGATGTTGGAATCTGATCCAATTATGTCAAGCTGCAAGTATATGTAGATATTTCCAGCTTTTGTTTTTTGAAAATATGATGCAATGATTAACACAGCAGATATTTATCATCTGCGGACCATAAGGCGACGAGAATTCTCATGCTCACTTTAATCAATAAAATGATGGTCAAGAGAATTCTCATGATTGGTTCTCAAGAGGTCAAGTTATAGGTAGATTCATGCCAAACAAACACATACCTAATCAGTTGCATTGAAATATTGTTCGGGATGAATCAGACATTGAATGACCATCCAGGCATATATTTGGTTTGAAAATCAGTTTTAGCTAGATTCATGAATTTATCTAAATATTTGAAGAATGATCAATGATCAGAGATGAAAAGGAACGAAAGCAAGCAGTTATGATATTAGAGAATGAAGTCAAAGATCATAAGAAAGATTGTCCTAGCTTCTAACATTGTGGTTTCAACAATTCTTTCACTGGGAAAAAAAAAGAAAAAACAGTTGTTTCGCTGGAAACATTCACGGCAATCCTTAATTAAAGAATTTTCTTTGTAACTTTCCAAGTAATCTAAATATGGACAAGATAAAAAGTCTAATCTCTTCCCAAAGTTGGGCACTAAAATTAGAACCTAAAATCTGTTGGTAACACCATGTCTCCTTGTTGTAACGTACAAGCTCCTATGGAGTATCCTATGATGGCATTTTGTATAGTGCACTGCTGGGACAGATCTTTACCTTTAAGGGGAGGAACATGGAATGGCTTCAATGAAGTCATTATAGCTCCAATCTAAAGTGTATATATCTCTAAACACCATAGCCAACTCTTAATAAGTTATTGCCTTATATTCGACGATCAACAAATCCTACTAGAATAAAGAAAACTAAATTTTAAATGAAGAGCATAAATACTTGTATTTTGTCATTTCTAGGAACTACGTAGGTTTTTTTGTCATAGATCTTCTAATAGATACTATGAGATTGTTTTTTTTTTTTTGTCTAATTATCATGTTATCTTGTTGACCTTTCAGATTGTCGTGCTTAAAATTTATGAGGATTTGCTCCCGTTCTTCTATACCTGCTTTGGGCTATAGTCTGATGACATTTTATTCTCTTTTTTCAAACCTAGACACCATATAGGTGATTTATCTGGCTGACTTTCTTTTTACACGTTTAGTGTAACAGCTGAGAAGTGGATACCAATCATAGAGGTTCCAGTATGCAGCATTAAAGTTTTTTTGGATAAAAAAAGGCGAGAAGGCTTCTCTATCTTGGGCTTGGAGCAGACCGCCAATAGCATGCCATTAGACAAGTTTTCCTTCCCAATGAAAACGGTTATTTTTCATATCAACTACCTGAATATCTGAATTTATTCATACGGATGGCAAAATAGGTTGACGGTTTGGGTTCAAGATGGTTGCTTGAACCCAACTTACCGAATGCATCAAAATCTCTAACTCATACACGACCCAAGATACAACCCAACTAAATAATTTATTGTACTCAAAACTGATTTATTAGAAATTCATCATCAATATGGTAAATGTTGGCTTATTTATTATTATAGTGACCTTAAAACATAAGTATTTTTAAGACAAGAAGCTAGGTCTTAACCAAAGTTTATTATAATGGTAATTGCTCATTGGTTTCTGAGGTCTTAAAGTTTTTGCACATCAGTTCATTGATTTTGAATTTGCACTTAGGTCCCTAGAGTTAATATTTACTGCAATGTTAAATTTATTAAAATCGTCATTCTATTTCGAGTTATCAAATGAACTTATAAAATACTAATAAGTCAATTTGCACCATGCGTGTAATCGATTGAGACATTGAAGGACCATACAGAAACAAAAAATTAATGTCAGTGACGTGAGTGCAATATTTTAATATTACTGTGTCCCCTTGCAAAGCTATATGACCTCAAAAATTTAGAAGCACTTTACCCTTATTATAATTGGCCAACTCAAACTTAACCTTTTTTTTTAGTCAACTGGATTGACATGTTTATGATCCTAATCTCTATTTGGTTGATTAACCATTTTCAAAAAGTCGGACCGAGCCCTGGTCTGGTTGATGCGGGGCATTGTATTTTGGGCTAATGAATGGAACAGTGCTTTGCTTTCAGGTTTTGGTGTTGGGGAGGGAGAAGGAGGGCATCCCAGTTGACATCATTCATGTTTTAGATGCATGCATTGAGATTCCTCAGCTGGGCATTATCAGGTCCCTCAATGTTCATGTGAGCGGCGCGATAGCTCTTTGGGAGTACACGCGGCAGCAAAGGTGCGTGCACGAATAACACTTGTTTATTTTCTTATGCATTCTTTCAATATATGAATACTTGGTTGCTCGAACTAAAATATTCCTTTTTTTGCTTTCACTGAATATTTAAATAAACTGTTGAAGAGGCAGATTATAGTTTTTTTTTTTCTTATATGTTTGGAAAAGTATTTTCTGAGGCAATTTTTTCGTCCTTTTGTTAATTTTTATTGATGAATCTTTAATTTTATTTAGACAGTTTATCAATTCCAAACTTTGCATTTTGGAGGCTTTTAGTTTTTACTGTTGGCAGAGAAAAATTATTTGGTGTAGCCTTCGCCGCCCAGTATTTCCATCCTGTTATGTCACCTATTTGCCGCGCCCAATCAACGCGCACCACACAGGCACGTAGGCTCCCCAGCCAACTCATGTGTGTAATAATGAGGAAATGTCATTTCTTGTCATTTTCTCACCATTTTGTGCCTTTTTTTTCATCAATTTGTAATTTTTTTATGACTATTTCACTTGATTTTTATGCATATACAAAGTTAGAAGATCCGTACAAAGGAAAAAAATATTAATATAAAGTTGAAATTTGCTCATACAAAGTATATGATTTTTTTTTTACTTTGTATAGACATTTTGTTATTTTATATTAATAATTTTCGATTTTGTATGTACATTTTTTGACTTTATATATGTATACAAATTAAGTAAAAAATCATTAAAAAGAATTTGCAAAATGATAAAAAAAAAAGAGCACGAAGTGGCAAGAAAATGATGCGAAACACCATTTCCTCACTGTTACGCGCATGAGCAAGCTAGCCAGCCTCGTGAGCCTACATCGAGCGAATTGATTGGACATTGAATAAGTGATGTGATGCGGCAGGGAGGCTGCATTTAATAAATTTTTTTATTAGTGGAACCCAAGAAATTGTTTTGCACTCTGCTTGATTGTTGTGAGATGTTGGATGGAGGTCATGATCAAACAACATTAGTAAATATATCTATACTAGTATTGGATGTTCACATGTCATATATACTTGCTATGACATATCATAATGGAGAGGTAGATTCATAAAAATAAAAAAAATATAAAAATTATCATGATATCTTTACCCTCTCTCTCTCTTCCAATCCGGCAGCCGTGCAGTCCCCGCGCCGCCTCCGGCGGACTCGGGCAGCCGCACGACACCGGTCGCCTGCGGCCGCCAGCGGTTTGGTTGCCATGCCGGTTGCGCGGTTAGCCCTGGCGGCGCGCCGCGCGGCTGGCGAGGCAACCGGACCGCTGGAGGCCACTGCGCGCAGCGCGGCCGCAAGCGGCCGATGTCGTGCGGCAGCGCCAGGTCGCCGGAGGCGGCGCAGGGAACGCGAGGCGGCGCGGCTGCTGGATTTAGAGGAGAGAGGGAGGGTAAGAGTAGAATGATAATTTTTATATTTTTAATAATAAAAAAAATAAAAAAAGACCCATATGATAATTTTTGAAAATCTAGGGATCCCGAAGATATAATTTAAAAAACGTGGATTTGTGTGATAATAATTCTTAAACTCAGGGACTTGGGTGAAATTTACCCAAAAAAATACCAGCAAAAATTATTATTATTATTATTATTGTAATTATTATTATAAAATAAATTATTTTGCCTGCATAAAGATCCGAAATTCAACCCATATATTGATCACGTGACCTAACTTTGACCAGTTAGCCTATTTGTCAATCATTATAAACTTTGAGTTTTACATATTACTAATTTATTCAAAATTGGACGAATGAGATAAAAAAGGAAAAATAATGAATAATAAGATGAATGCACAAAGCTTTATGTCAGAATTTTGGGGGGAATCAGGATGTTGTTCTTAGTAATTCTGAATCCACTTTATCATTGAGTTGAAGGAAAAATTCGTATTCGAGGATACGATGAAGAGTGAAAAAAAAAAAATCTCTGTTACTGATAATGTAGTTCTTGTATTGAGCTGTTAGCTAACGAAGCGGAAAAATGAAGTTCAATAGCGAAATTGGAGATCCCTTTTCATGTTTACCTCCTTAACATTTGTCGGTGAATTCGGAAGGATGAGATGGTAATTACAAACTCTACTAATCATAGATTCCCGGCATCTTTTTATCTGCTCCTCTAAGTAAGTGAAACATCTTCGGCTACCTAGAAGTGGGGCCCACAATTTGTTCGAGGATAGGCGAAGTTTGTTTGACGAGCCTTCTTCGGGGCGTTATGTTCGTTAGCTTTGTTCATTATGCCCGTAATCAATGTCGTTGGGCGTGTGCGCGATCCAAATTTAATGATTGAAAATGATTGATTCTAACGAAGAGCAACATATATTTTAAATGAGATATATTTATATTATTATATATAAGAGTACGAGTTAAGCAAGAGAAAAAAGATTTTGTCCTATCTGTATTTTTTAAATTTAAAAATTCATAAAACAGTAACAATTGCAATTTAGTTTTAATGTTAACTCACAAAAATAGTAACAATTGCATTTTGGTTTTAACTTATTCACCTCCTTACAAATCAGTTCAAATGTATAATGAAATTCGTGAAATTATTTATGTATATTTCAGAAACAAAATTTCTAAAGATAGGGAGAATTGTGATATCCGGAATTTAATTTGAGATGTAAAATTTCGAATTGATTTGAACACAAAATGAATAAATTTGAATCTTAAATAAATATTTTTAGAACAATTTATAAGAACATGAAAGGCGGGAGACTAACTTATAATTATTTTTTAAAAAAATATAAAAACTAGCCTCACAAAATAGCAACAGTTGTATTTTGATCTCAAATTTTTCACCTCCTTACAAGTCAGTTCGAATGTATAATGAAATTCATGAAATTATTTATATAAATTTTGGAGATGAAATTTTTAAAGGTGGGGAGAATTGTGACATCAAAAATTTAATTTGGGATTTAAAATGTCGAGTTGAATTGAATTCAAAATGAATCATTTTAGGAGAATTGTGACATCAAAAATTTAATTTGGGATTTAAAATGTCAAGTTGATTTGAATTCAAAATGAATCATTTTAGATCTAAAATAAATATTTTGGAACTTATTTATAAATATATAAATGCTGGAAAACTAAATTATAATTGTTCCTAAAAAACATAAAAAAAACAGTTGGGGATTGCTGCCAGCAAGCGCCACCCACGGCTCTTCTCATTATTTAAATAAAAAAATTCCTATAATTGTATTTTAGTTTTAATTTATCCATGACCTTACAAATAGGTTCAACTTATTTATATTTAATTATAATTTTTTTTAAATTTTGGCTGTATTTTTTAAATTTAAGGGTTCAAATTTTAGAAAGTTTAAAATTATAGATCTATTAACATAATTTTGCAGAGGCCTAGATGTAATTTACCTTTATTTATAGTACTAGAAATTTCACGTGCATTGCATGTGGGGGAAACGGAACAATGCAATCATATTCGATGCTATAAAACATTTAAATATGAATTAAATATAGTTTTAAAATTTTTAAAATTATAATTGAATTTAAATTTTTTGTACTCAAATTAGACTCAAACTGAAAAACTCAATTTGAATTTAAATCGAGTAATGTCTCACCTATTATTTGATAATATATTAAAAAAATTAAATTTTATATGAAGGAAGTTATATATTTTAAAATACCAGCATCATCAAGATATAGACTTAACAAAATTTATAAAATTATTTATCACGTATGTTTATTTTAAAAATTTTGATTATATAATAATAAATCATAATGATTTTTTATAATAAAACTTATGCATTTAATAAAGAATGAAAGTAAAATGTAAATTATGCAAATTCAGTTTTATTATAATTTTATGTACTAAAATATAATAAATAATTTTTTTTGTTTATAAAAGTTTTTAAAAATAAAAATATAACTAATAAAATTGAGAGATTATATTAGCCATACTCATAACAAACTTAGCTATAATTTTATGAATTTATATATGCAAATAAAATCTTGTGAAATTTTGATCCGTAAATGAAATAATTTATATTTACATAAATGTCAAAAAAATATTAATTATTAAATAAAAAATAGAATAATTTTTTTTAATTTAATATATATCAAGATACTATCTATCAACTTATAATTAATACTTAAATTAAAATAAATTTAAAAAAATCAAATAAAAATTTAAAATTAAAAAGAGAGTTTGGTTCAGTGTTATCTTGATGTTATATTATGTTATTTAGAGAAAGCAATTGTTTGGTTTAATAACATATATAAATAATATTTAATTAGATTATAAAATTATTAGTCAAAAGACATCTAGATGTCGTGACATCTAGATTATATAACATAACATAACAACGAATCAAATGCCCCAAGTAAACACCAAGTAAAATCTGGATAGCAAATCATCAAGAAGAAAAAAGTACTCATCTATCTCCTCAGTCATTCCTTCTTTCTCTCCATACAAACTGAATGACAGAATCCTCGTCGTTGACCGACGGTCGCCGCCGGCGTTAGGTCGGAGAGGTGTTAAGCATTCAGATTGCAATGATTATAAAATAACAAATGCGAAGGAAACAATATCTTTTTTTTTTTGGATTAAATCAAAAATTAAAAAAAAATTCCTTGACGAGAAGAAAATGTAGGAGGAGGAAGCGTTGGCCGTTGAGAGAACAGAGGAAAACAGAGCAAGCCGATGGCAGCACAAAAAGAACCCTGACATCCTCTCCCTCGTCTCCTGCTTCCTCCCCCGCCCCGACTTCATCCATTTCGTCGTCGTCTGCCGCGGTTGGCGCGACATTGCCACCTTCTCCAAAGCCAACATTTGGTGCATCCTCTATGACTTCCAAAGTTGCGAGGAAGACGATGACATCTGCTTCGTTTATGAGCTCTCCTCCGATAATTTTAGAACTAAAATAAATATTTTTAGATCTATTTATATGGATTTGATAGTTGGGAGATTAAATTATAATTTTTCATATATAAAAAAGATAAATAAGGATAGGCTGCTAGCTGCCAATTGCAGCAGCCAGCAGCCACCACCCAAGCCTCCCCTCTGCCACATGAAAAGCAAAGAAAAAAAAACATTTAGAAGAGCGATTGAAATTGCATTTTGATCTCAATTTTTTCACCACCTTATAAATAGGTCCAAACTATTTATATTTAATAGCTTCTGGGCAGATAACTTTAATGCTCTCTTGAAGAATAGGGCAATATTTAGAAAGGCCAAACGAACGCATGGAGAATTATCGTATCTGATGTTATGGGGGATATTGTAACTTAAGCATCATAACCGATATTGAAAAAGGTCAAACCGAGATTAAGGCATATCATATCCGATATTATAGAGAATGTTGAGCTCAAGCATCATAATCAATATACAGAAAGAGTATTGTATCTAATGTTATGGGCATGCTGTAGCTCAAGTATCATGTCCGATATGAAAAAAGGACGAATTAATGGGACCACGTGCAATGCACGTGAAACATACTAGTATATATAATAAGCAGAGAATTAACTAACATTTTAAGGATGCCTAAAATAGTTATTGATTATGGTTTTGTCAGGTTGGCCTATTAACCCAAATTAGGTCATACACAGTGCAATCAGGTTAACCAAAACCCGGAATAAACCGAACCATACCATGTTAGATCGGGTCCTCCTTTCGCTGCGCATCGTCGGGGCTCCGTTGCGGCGCTCATTCCCCTGAAAATGGCGGTTCTTGCTTAGCTGATGCGGGAGCCTCGCGGATCTCCCGATCGCAAAAAGTGTACGCAATGGCTTTCCCCTCGTCTCCGCCGTCTGAATCTGAGTTTCCCTTCGATGGCAGTGGCGACGACGCAGATCACCGCCTTCGCGAGGCCGAGGAGAGACTGAGGGAGGCGATCGAGGCGCTCCAGCGACACCATGCCCGGACTGGGGTCACCAGGTCTGGGGAACATCCCGCCTGCGACCATGCCGATGAGTCCTGCGTGGCCCACGCCATCGGTAACCTCTGCCAGAGCTTTCTTCTCTCCTACGGAGTTAGGGTCGGAATCGGGATCCTGCTCCGCGCTTTTAAGCTCGCCCGCCACCGCTCTTATTCATCGATTCTCGATCTTAAGGTCTGTTCTTTTGTTCCATCTCTTCGCGTTCTGGTTCTTATAGGTAATTCGGGTGCCAATTTTGTTCAAAGCTTCTGGATGATCACTCTAAGCTTATTTGATTTGAAATTGAATAGAGTTCATTGTACTCAGACATCAACTAATTTGAGACCCACATTGTCAGTATTTCCAGAATTTTGCAGCCCATCTTGCTTTTTAGTGCTAACCAATGATTTGAACCACTTTGCAGAAATGCCCATGTTGACTTCAGCTCAGCTTTAGATAACTATAGCTATGACAAACAAATCAAATGACAAATTACAGATTAGTCATCTCCGACAACTGTCCTAATCAAAATTAACAGAAGTAAATACCCTTCACATAATAGACAGAGCTATTTAGTTGAAAACTCGCTGTCCCAAAGCTTGGCTAATGCTTCACATCTAATGCTTGTATTACGTAACTGCTGATTCAACTCAAAGCTACTCAGTGCATATAACTATGAACTTGTAGATAAGGCATTATTTGTTTTGCCGCTGATATACTTTTTATGAAACCTTCAAAGTTTACACGCACAGAAATTCTGTTAAAGTATATAAAACGTGGAATGCATGTTTAATTCAACACACAAGGCTGGTAACTCAGCTTGAATCAACTCAAAATTTTATTAGTCCCGAATCAAATTCTACTTGAGTTTGGTAATTTTTTATTCAAATTTTAGCAGTCTGAATTGAACTCAAAATCAGATGCCCGGTAACCTCACAGGTTGCTATAGAGATGAGTTAGAATATTCTTGCATGGTTTCTTTGATGTGTCGTGATTCATGAATCATCAAAGAGAGATCTGCTGTCCACCTTTTATTCTTTTCAAAAGGAAGATGATTAGTTGACTTGTTAGGTAGTTTTTAGACAGTTTATGTACATTGTACTAATTTACTTTGATGAGATCTTGAGCTCTGCTATACTTGTTTTTAACCTTGTGTTATGACATGCAGCAACTTGTTTCTGAGAAAGATTTGATTGTTAGAGAGGAAGCTTGCCGCATAGGATTACTTTTTGGTGGTTTTACTGGATCCTACCATGCTTTACGCTGTTTCTTACGAAAATTCAGGAAGAAAGAAACTCCATTAAATGCGTAAGTTCATAATATACCTGTCCTGTTCTCATGCTTGTTGTGCATGCTTAAATCTTAGGGATTATGAGTGTTTTATGTGGGTAATTTCAGTTTTATCCGCATCTATATTCATGACATAGTTTAAGGTCGTGATGGAGCAGAGTTCTAGCAGGTGCGATTGCAGGCCTCTCGATATTGGCATTAGATGATTCAAATAGAAGACGAACTCTTGCTTTATACCTTGCTGCTAGACTCGCTCAAGTAAGTCAATGCTTAGGCATTGTTTTCAGGAAATGGAAAGAATATTTTTCTTTCTATGCTTCTTTCTTATGCTACCTTTTCTTGCAGTGTGCATACAACTCTGCAAAGTCAAAGAATAAGTTTCACCTGTGGGGAAGCCATTGGAAGCATGGAGATTCATTGCTCTTTTCTTTAGCTTGTGCCCAGGTTTGAAGTGTTCAAATTTCGATGAAATCATTTTGTATTTTTGTTGTATAGATCATCCCCCTCTCCCCCCCCCTAAATTTATGTAATCTTTATGGATCTTTTATTGCCACTTGAAATTGCAGGTCATGTATGCCTTTGTAATGCGACCTGAGAGCTTACCTAAGGCATACCAGGATTTCATTCAGAAGACAGGACCAGTTGCCGAACCTGTTTACAAAGCTGTGAGGGACACATGTAGGGGCTTTCCTGTAGATATAGTTGGTCTGTCAGCTTACCTTTCAAGTATAAAGGGTTCTAGCTCCATAAAGTTTACAGAATATCCATCTATTTTACCTTGTTCTGCAATTCATCCTAAATCAGAATCTTGCATAGCTCACAATGTTTCAGCTGCATCCTCAACTTTCAAGAAGACATTCCCATTGTACTTTTCACTGACGTTCGTTCCATTTGTTGTCCTACGACTACAAAGGGTACTCTCATATAATTTGTATTAGTTTATTTTATTAACTTTTAGCTTGATCATTGAGAAATCCTGAAATTTTAGTTGGTTATTCTTTTTATTTCTTAGTTCTGTTTGAGTCTAGATGGATGGGAATAAATCTGTGCTTCTGACTGCGTATACCCCACCCCATTGCTTGCACCTCTAAACTTGCATGTGCACCTGTATAGGTTTTTGTGATTTTGTGCCAACAATGAGGGAATGAAAGACATGCATGAAGCTCATGTGCCGAACTCACTGCTAACAATTTTTTAACGCTTAGTTCAGTTCCAATCTGAAAAATTGTTTAACTGTTTAACTTTGTTTAAACTTAATAACTTTTTATCACATAATTGAAATTTTTTATTGTTATAGTTTCCCAAAGATAAAGTATTGGATATTGACTTTAATCAAGTTTAATGTAAATTAGTTATCAAAAAGAAAAGGTTACAAACTGCTATAAGAGTGGGTGGTTGGTTTCCTTGGAGCTCATGTGCTTTGGGTGAGATTAATTGGAAGTAGCTACCACCAATTCTTCTTTTCCTTCTATCAGAACGTAGTCATGGTTCTCCATAAACATTTCTATTTGACATTGTGACTTCTTCTAGAGAAAGTAAGAGTTGGTTTTTACTTATGAAAGGGATCCTACAATGTGTGATGATTCTCTTGGAGAGTAATCCACGAATAGATACTCTCTTGAATCTTAGGGTGAGAGTGCATTTATCAAAGATATTTGCATAAATTGATTACATAGTAACTGTCAAATTTACCCAGTAGTAATAAAGTCATGAAAGACTAAATATTCTTACTCAGAACTAAAACAATATGCTCATTCCTTTCTCTCATGAATCATTTTCAGTTCTTGGAATCTCCCATTCATACTAGTTGGACAGCTGCTTTGGGTGCTGTTCGCTCGACAACTTTCCTTTCTGCTTTTGTTGCATCATTCCAGGTAATTATTACTGTTCTGCTGCTTAGTCATGCATAATGTGCCATGTTTCTGAATACTGATGAGGTTGATATCAGGCTGCCATATGTTTGCACCGCAAATTGGCAAATAAAGATCACAAACTTCTATATTGGATTGCTGGTGCAATTGCTGGTCTTTCCGTTCTTCTGGAGAAGAAGGTTAAAAGATCAGAATTGGCCCTATATGTTCTCCCACGAGCTGGAGATTCCATGTGGTATATCTTAGTTAATCGTCATCTGTTACCAGATGTTAAAAATGCTGAGGTATTGCTGTTCAAAATTTTTTTCTTAGTACGTTCTGTTGCTTGCATATTTATAATATTTCAGATAAACAACAACAAACAATAAGCCTTTGTTATGAACTAATTGGGGTCCTGATGCGGGACAGGTGAATGACAATGCAGTTAGAGATCAACAATATGACAAAGCAGGTTATTCACAAAATAATGCTAAATATCAGAGAATAATTTTGTGATGACTGAGAAATTAATTAAGCCCGCAAAAACCAATTACTTTTAAAAAATCTTAAATAAATTAGATCGAAGGGGGCTCTGCCAGGAATGAATTGACGGTCGATCGTGGTGTCCCCACCAGGTCCAGTATATGGATTTTTCTTATTCATTTAACAATGTTGAAGCAGTACCATCTAAAGTGCAAGGAGGCAAGGTCATTGTCTACATGATCGTATCTTAGTCATTTTTGGTCTTTTGCTCCTCCTTTCCTTAGTGTTATTACTTGGACCCTCTTACTTTGCAATAAGGGATCCTTTAGGCCTGTGTTTGGCAATATGGTCATAATGACATGCTTTAAGAAAATGGGGTTATTTTTGACTGTGGTTAAAAAAGGTGTTGACCCATTATATATTTTGCGTGATTATTTTAGTGTTGAAAAAGTAATTCATAATCAGAAAGAGTTGAGAAAAGTATCAAATTATATCTATGTTGATTTTAATTGATAATGTCATATTTGTAAAATTGAAATGTCAACTACATTCTGATTCCTATTCCCTCATTGCATGAAATTAGTGACCATGGATTTATGCAACTATCAGTGTTCAAATCTCACATTAGTGGCACTATTTACCAAACACAAAATGATAAAGCTTGTTTTTTGCTAACGTACAAACCATTTTTCAAGAAATTCTTAAATAAATCAATTACCATAATTGTAAATTCAGTAGTTAATTTTAGTAGAATTTATTTAATATGAATTACTTACCAATTAATCAATTTCAGATAAATCTTTGAATTGGTTTGAGTTAAGTAGATAGACGTGATATTTAGTTAAACAAGTAATATGCATATTTATATGCTTAATTATTAATAATGTTAACTTTGGTTTATTGATTATGAAAGTGAGCCAATAAAAAATGAGGCTGGGTTTTCCCAACCTCCTCTTCTTAGGACTCAATGTAAGTAGGGGTTTTGATGCCTCAACCCCATTTTGGGTGAATCAACATTGGTGTCAAAGTAGGTCCAATTTAGAACTCCATGCTGTTTGGGTTGGTAACAGGACCAAATGTGTTGACCCTGTTTTGACCTTGTTGCCAAACAATAATAAACACATTTGACAACCTTTTTGCCAAACAGTAGTTAGAGTACGATAAGGGATATGACCAAATGTCTGTCCCTTTTGTTAGCCTCTAAAATTGCCATGCTACAATCTTCTTGATACAATACTCAATCCATTTGAGTGCTTGGATCTCACTAATACTAGTATTGCAAGCATTTTAAGAACCCAAGATGGTTGGTTGGTTTGATAGCAATCTTATTTGGTTGTAATTTCATTTAAGAACCCAAGTTGCTTCAAGCTCTTGTATGATTAGACTATTGTCACATCTATTCTCAGAACATTGTCATCTTTAGCTTCAAGTTTCTTGATATTAGTATGGATGTACTGTCTTATTTTTACATCTAATCATACAACATTGTCATCTTTAGCTTCAAGATTCTTAACCTCATACTTGCTGTACTGTATTTCTTATCTTTACTGACTCTGAGGCCCTGTTTGGCAATGGGCTAAAAATCATGGCTAAAATTAGTCATGGCCAAAATCTTAAATTTATTTTAAAAAAAACTTAAAAAATTATTTTATATCTCATCTCACACCCCTTAGAGATTATATTATCCATAAGAAGAATACACCACTGATGTTTTTAAGTATTATAAGTCAAGTGAGAATTATAGCAATAAATCCATCAATCCATCAGGTATCATGGATCTTACATTGATGATCCAATGTTTATCCCCCCAAACATCAAGTTCTTTCTCTGGCAGAATGATGCGGGACAGATGAGCCGTGATGCAGTTTTAGAGATCAGCAAAATTATATGTAGCAGAATAGTCGGAAATTAATGCTTAAAGTTTCAGGGTTCAATTTTTCAAAGACTGAGAAATTAATTAAACCTGCAAAACTAATTACTTTCAAAATTTTAAATAAATTAGATCGAAGGCAATTGAAAAATTATTGATTCAGATTATGGTGCAGTTCGGTTTTAAACAAATTAGAAACGGGGTAACAGAAATATGGGAACTCACAATATTCAACCAACAATAATTAAATTACGCTCAATAAAGAAAAGTTGCACAGGCGGAACAAATTCGAGCAAATCACAAGCGAGCAGAATGATATAGAGTATTCGATTTAACCAGGTTAAAGGTTGTTGAAGTTCGTACCCGAGTCAAATAATCTAGGGACCATGTTATAACTTCTCAGAACTAGGGCTCGGTAGCTGTGGCTGCTTCGGGTGTACGGGCGTGCATGGCGGAGCAGGCACACACAGGCAGGTCAGTCTCGTGTGTGTGGCGCGTGGGCGAGCGCGCGGCACATGGACAGAGTGCGGGAGCGTGCGTGTGCGATGCTGCGGGCGGGATGTAAGATGAATGGAATTGAACCCAGAGGGGGGAGCTGGAGCGAGTGAGTTTAGGGATTCTCACCCAAGGCTCAAGTCCTTCCCTATCCGAGATATCAATTCATTCCAAAATTAAATAATCCTAAGAAAAACACAAATCAAGTTCATTTAGCATTAAAAAAAATTAAGAATAACGGGGAGGCGTTTATATAGACCTCCATAGAAACTGACTCAATAAAGAAAAAAATACATAATGTATAAATTATTCACACAAACGAAAAAATACCAGATAACATGCCTAAAATAACAATCACAAAAATAAAAACATTTAATGCGAGAAATAAAATCATCCCAAAATGGAATCTCCAATCAATCAGAATAAATGGGAGATTCCCAATCCATCAGGTCAGTGATCCGCAACATCCATCTTTCCAAATCTGTCCTAATAGTCAATCGATGCAGATCGAGGCTGTGTGGCTAGATCTCTATCGTCGACAGTAAACTCTGCCAGGAATGAATCGACGGTCGATCGTGGTGTCCCCACCACAGAATGGAGAGCAACAACGGCCTAAGGTGCCCCAAGGTCAAGACCTAATATCAGGAAAAAAAAAAAAACAAAGACGACTTGAGATCAACATCCTCTTGGTTTGAGAGACCAAGAGTTCAGAGAAACAATTCCTTTAAATATTGATATCCACCTGACAACCTTAAATGTCGGACCTCGATGCCTTGAAACCAAAGCCCCACAACATTTACTCGTGTTCAAGGTCTGGTTGCTCAACAACAATTGACAACCAGAAAAATGAGGGGAGGGGAATAAGAAGCTTTCGAGGAAAACTTTATCAAATTGTCTTATCCACTTATAATGAGCTCGGAGGATTAAAAATCGTAAAAAACCCAGAACTTGTCATCTAATGTTGAGTTGTGTTCTGCAGCTAGAACTCAAACTGTATGGTGCTTTCCTTTGTTCCTGATCGTCAAACTCAATTTTATGGAGGGATTAGTTGGTCCCACATAATCCAATACGTCTGCTAATGAAATATTTGTTAATAATATTATGATTCGAAACACGATGGTTTTATGAGGTTCACCATAGATGGGGCTACATCCTCAAACAGTTCACTAGTGAGCACTTCCCAAATAGAGAGATGTAGCTTTTTTGACATTAGAAGAAATCATATTCTAGACCTAACTCAATCTAACTTTACGGTATTTTGAAATAGAAAAAAAGTGTTTCAAAATATCTCTACAAATTCCCATTAGGGAGCACCTCCGCCTTATTTTCAAAATGTTTGCGCTTTGTACATTTTCGTTTTTATTTTCTACACATGCTAGAGTTTTATATATATATTTACTCCTAGATTATTTAAGTCATTTAACTTTTTTGTTATATGATTTTTCATTTAATTTTTCATTCTTTACTTTATTATCTCTTATTCTTATATACAATTTGCCTCTCCCATTCTACGAGTTTTTGCAGACTTTGATATTTTAGTGGTGATAGTAGAAACATTGACAGATAAGTCACCCCTTACTGTTGCTACTGTACAAAACTGTGCATCTCTTTCTTTTATCATGGGCTCTGCCAGTTGATAATATAGTTTTGATATCCGAAGTAATATAATATATTAATATATTGGTACCTCACATATACAGGGATTCAACTCAATCTCAACAAGTGCGTAATTGCCTGTCTTTAAACCTTGCAGGTGGCTCTCTTTTGCTTGTGCATGGGTGGAATTATGTACTTCTTAGAACATGAACCAGGTACCATGGCCCCCTTTCTCAGAGGCCTCATTCGTAGATTTCTTGCTAGCAGAATCAGCAGTCTGACTCCACCTGCCAATCGAAATTCATCGTATTCTTATTTGCAATCTAACGGTGCAATTGAGAATTCTGCGACCCGCGGCGGCGAGCAGAATGAAGCAGTAGCATCAGCAAAATACAATCTTGAATCCATTCCTGGATTATAGTTGATTATTGGATTTTCATTGCTATTCATACTGCTTTTGTTTTTCAATTGGAAGCAGTCCACTGGTTTCATGTATTAGATTTGCATTTAGGCCGAGATTTTTGAGTTTGGTGTTGTAATAATTCAAGTAATAATCTGATGTCTAATATTAAGTTTGATAAATTTGTTGATTTCCTGAAATACATTTTAGGTTAAATGTCATTCAGGTTTCTGAAGTTAAAAAGTTAATTTTTCGCAAGTCTCATGCGGCAGTCATTCGGTCATGTTATGGCCGTTCGTGAGTGCAGCAGCCATCAACAGCGCGCCACTCCCACAGTGACCCTACGAGCAAGCACAGCCGCCGCACGCGCTAATGGCTTACATGCGCCACAGGCGGCCACCGTGCACGAGCACAGGCTTCATGGACGGTGTGCGAGCGTGCCGGCCTTCTGCTTGCGATAAAAAGATGTAGAGAGCATATTTATGAAAGTCACGACAATTTAATTGAGGGATCAACGATGAAATATTGTTATCCTTTTTAAACAAGCTTGACAAAGGTATCGTGCCATTTCAGTAAGGGTTTTAGTTCTTATTAAAATGTAAATCCATGTAGTGATCATAGATAAGATGGGATTTTTTCGTATGTCATTTGAGATATGCACAAAAATATATTCAGTATCGGTAAATCGAAGGCTATAAAATGATATTAACTAATTTATGGGTATTATTAATTTCTATCAAAAAAAAATTTAATGGTATTTTTATCTGACTTAAAAAAATATAGTGTGTTATTATTGATCATGTCGATCTTAATTCCAAAATAATTATTTTTGTTTTTATTTTATTTCATTTTGAACAATATTCTTCCCAATTATAACATGTGGGCTGGATTTGTAAAACTTAACGGAACAAAAAGAACTATTGTTTAACTCATGAAAACTCAAAAAAAAATTGTTAAAATTTTTTTTTTTTTATAATCAATTCATCAGAAAAGTCTCTTATTTTTATCAAAAGGAAGAGAAAACTCTCTAAAAATTAGCACAAAAAGAATATGAAAATAACTTTAACTATTACTTTTGCAATTAATAACTTCCATCAATCACAGTAGTACATAAAGAGAGCTGGCACAAAGAAAAAAATTATAGAAATCAAAATACATAATAAACTAAATAAAAAGAGCTGGAAAAAGAGATGATCTGTGACCGAAGAATACACTCAAACAAGGATCCCCTCCTAGGAGATCGACTGCAGAAGTATCATAGAAATAAATCATCTTAATTATTTCAAAATTAAATAAATGCATCTATATAGTTTAATCATTAAAGCCAAATTGCACGATACTTTTATATTTAATTTAGACGCTTGATATTATTTTTTTCTTTATTTTACCTCTTAGCGTCATAATTTTTTACACTTTAAT
Organism: Apostasia shenzhenica; assembly: GCA_002786265.1. Classification (NCBI taxonomy): domain Eukaryota; kingdom Viridiplantae; phylum Streptophyta; class Magnoliopsida; order Asparagales; family Orchidaceae; genus Apostasia; species Apostasia shenzhenica. The sequence goes on from KZ452026.1 coordinate 209,621, forward strand.
GCCCTGTTTGGCAATGGACTAAAAATCATGGCTAAAATTACCCAAGGTCAAAATCTTAAATATATTTTAAAAATTATTTTATATCTTATCTCACACAAATTCCAGCATTAAACAATCACTTTATTTCACATCCAACACAATTCTCAATAAATCAATCAACTTTATTTCACATCCTACATATTTTTTAATATAAGAAACTTATTTTATTTCACATCATACAAATTTTTCAAAAATCACTATAAATTCCAACCAAATCTTCTTTTTTTCTTATTACCAAACATAGCCTAATGCCCTATTTGGCAATGGACTAAAAAATCATGGCTAGAATTACCCATGGTCAAAATCTTAAATTTATTTTGAAAAATTTTTAAAAATTATATTATATCTTATCTCACACAAATTCTAGCATTAAACAATCACTTTATTTCACATCCAACACAATTCTCAATAAATCAATCAACTTTATTTCACATCCTACATATTTTTTAATATAAGAAACTTATTTTATTTCACATCATACAAATTTTTCAAAAATCACTATAAATTCTAACCAAATCTTCTTTTTTTTTTCTTATTACCAAACAGAGCTAAATTTGAACGGGCTTGGGGGTGCTGGTCAATGTGAAGTAGGGGGTGGTGATGGGTGAGTATGATGTTCGAAATGGATTAGGCCAGGTGATTTTCCCTCGTACGTAGACCAACCACCGCCGTCCCTTTTGAGCCTGGTAAGCGTGAAAGGAGAACGCAAGCATCAAATCGCCGTTTTTTAACATGAACCAATTATTAGTACTATTGATCATGTCACGGAAGAAGAGCAAGTACTTCCCATTCGGGGCGAGATTGAAGCCCGCCAGCGTGTGGGCCAGGATGTGCCCAAAATCGTAGGTGCTCGGATGACGCCTAAGGTCGAAAACGCTTCCCGTCTCGGTGCTACCGCCGATCAGCAGCAGCAGTACGAACAGCAGGACTGCGCCTGATGAGTTGTACTGCCACCAGCGTCTTGCAGAGCGAACAGAGAGAGATTCTATCGCCATTGGCCCTTCGCAAAGCCTGCTCAGGGGGTTTCATTCATTATTTATAAGCTAAATTAAACTATTATTATTATTATTATTATTATTATTATTATTATTATTATTATTATTATGAGATTTTTTTTTTGGTGCGTATCATTTTAAAAAAGGGGCATTTACATACATACCCCTTAAATCATCTTGAATTACATATTAAACCCCTTATTTTTTAATTTTACAACTTAACCCCCTAAAACGTCCAAAAATAAAAACTAATAGAATACATGTATTTGTAAATATATTTATAATATTTGTATATATATATTATTGGTAATAAACATTCAAATAATTATAAATAAGCAAAAAACATAATTTGAAAATCTTGAAAAAGACCTAAATATGTTATTTTTGGATGATTTAAGGGATTAAGTTGTAAAATTAAAAAATAAGGGGTTTAATATATAATTTAAGATGATTTAATGGGTATGTATGTAATTCTCTCTTTAAAAAATTATATTTATCTATACTGCACACCAATTAAATTTTTTAATTCACTTAAATTATAATTTTAAAAATATTTTATTATCTAAATAGTACATATATATATATATATAGGGGTGTGCAAACTATGGTTTAAATCGAAAAACTAAACCAAACCGATTAGATTTAGCGGTTTGGTTTGGTTTAGAATCTAACGGTTTGGTGATGGTTTGATATTTTGAGTATTTCGGTTAATTGATTTGGGTTCGGTTTCACATGTTTGGAAATCAAACCGACAGAAGTAACCGATTATTAAATAACTCACATATAAATAAAAAGGCACTTAGGGTTGGGTTGGTTCAGTTGTATTATACTAATTTTTACAGTATTAATTTTGAATTATTAAAGTGATAATATATATGTATGGTTATGAGTTTTCATAGTGTATTTTTATGATAATTATTTAATGCTTTTTTTTTTTCAAGTGTGATACTTAGGATGAATTTTTACAAGGGAGACTGTCTGAAAACTTAAAAAATATTTATCAATTTTGATAAACAAATAAAATTTTTGTTATGTAATTTTAATTATATTGTGATATTAATGTATTGATATGTTGCAACGATGCAATTGAGTTATTAAATTAAATTACTTATTGTGCTAAATTACTTTTATATTAAAGCTATTATCTAGATATTAATATAGCAATATTTAACATCATTATAAGAAGATTAATTAAGAAATTTTTTTAGATAAAAAAAATATGATTTTAACCGAACCAAACTAAATCAAACCGATATTTATTTGATCGGTTTGGTTTGGTTTATAACATAATTTGGTTGGTTTAGTTTCATTAAATTTAAAATTGAACTCAATCTTTTTGTTTAATTTGATCACCAAACTAACCAATTAAACCGAATGCACAGGCCTACATATGTAAACAAAAAAATTAAAAAAAATGGTATATAAGTAAATCTAAAAATATAAATAATATGTAGGTAAATATAAAGCGTCAAAATAGTATACATAAAAATGCCTCATATATATTAAGAATTTATTAAAATATATTTCAAAAATTAAAATTTAAATATAAATGTAAGATTTAAAAGTGAATTTATAATAATATTATATTTAAGGTATAATGTGTATTTTTATTTAAAAAAACTGTACATATATATAACTTATAATAATTAATTGGACTCAATTTAACTAAAAGTAGATTTGAAGTCAAAGAAATTTAATTATTAATAAGTTCGGTTAATAGAACTTAACACAAAATTGAAAAAATTTTAATTTTGAATTTGATGATCAACTGATCAATTCACTCGAATCTATTCTAATAGGCATTATTATTATTATTTCTTTGAAGATAATCAGATAATTAATTATCTACATAACATTCAAAATTTTAAATGCCAATCATATATTGTTTTTTTTATAAAATAATATGCACTTAAAAAGGAATATTGTAGTATCGAAAATTTTGAATAGCATGAAGTTAAAGACACTTATTTTTTCTATAGGCCAGCTGACCAATTTATGATTTATCATCTCCATACATCATAAATATTCTAGAGTAAATTACATCCAAGATAAAGAAAATAGTGTAAATTAGTTTTAATTTTATTCGTCAAATTATAAAAGCACTACCATTTTAATCTATTTTTTAGAATTTTATTTTTTTAGCTACTCTTTTGTAACAAAAAATTGAAATTTGATATTCTTTGACTAGTTAATTTGAATTATTCATATGTTTTAAATAATTAGTATACATCTCTATTCATATACTTTTTTTTTTTAAATTTAATTTTAATTTCAAATATGACTTGCTTTCTCTGCTCATAATTTACCTAAACTTGGTCAAACTACTTCTAAATAAATAAATAAATATTTATTCATTTAATATTTATTCATATTATTTTAAAGATATTTAAATATATTTTGAATGAAAATCCTAAAAACTTGATGTTTAGGTGGTGGCAAGGGAAGGAGACATCCACGGCGTGAATTAATTTTTGGACAGATCAGCTCTTTAGTGTGACATTAAGGAAGAAAAAAATATACTATTAAGAGTAAAAATATAATTTTAATGATTTACTAACAAAATATTTTTTTTTCAAATAAATTTTAACTAAGTTTTAACTCAAGTGTGTGTATGTAAATTTTATAATATTTTGAGTATGCATAGCGTAATTAATTAAGAATGAATGAGTAATACATAAATAAAATTAAATAATGTGACATGTAGGTAATTATATTATTACGTTGATAGGCCGGCCAGGCTTAGAGGCTCAAATCAATATTAGAGACTCAAATCAATATTTTTCTCCAGTCTGCACATCCAAATCAGAGACTCAACTTCATATTTCAAAATTATATTTTAAAAAATTAAAAATTTTAAAAATTATACATTTTAATAATAAAAAATTAACAATTATATTATAACATTGACTCAAATTAAATCTAAATTAAAATTAAAAAATAAAATAAAATCAATTTGCAATGCCTTTCTGATTTGAGAGCCAGATGCAATTTATTTGGGATTCTGATCATGATTGCCTTGCTTAATTTACATAAACTTGGTCTAGCTTCTTCTAAATAAATAAATAAGTAGATATTTATTTATTTATTATTTTGATTGTTTCAATTTAAAGGTGGCATGCACTAACACAAAATTAATAGTAAAAAATTTAATAATTTAAAATATTTTTATAATATAATAGTACATAATTAATAATTTTGTCTTAACTAAAATGTAATGACAATGATTTTACAATATCGGAGACTCAAATTTATATTTTAAAAAATAAATTTAATATATAATACCTTTTAAAGTTAAGGGGCCTGAGTGCAATTTTTTCTAACATTATTATTATTATTGTGATAGGCCGGCTAGGTTGGCAATTTTATGCTCACCAGTTTGCACAGGGCTCAAATGGTTATTTTAAAATTATATTTTAAATATTTAAAAAATTAATAATTAAAAATAATTATAAATTTTAATAATAAAAAACTAACAAGTATATTATAATTTAGACTAAATGGCATTACTTTTATAACTCAAATTAAATCTAAATTAAAATTAATTTGCAATGCTTTTCTGATCTGAGAGCCGGATGCAATTTATTTTTGGAGATTCAGTCTGATTGATTTACTTAATTTACATAAACATGATCTAGCGACCTCTAAATAAATAAATAAGTAGATATTTATTTATTTATTATTTATTTTAATTATTTTACTTTGAAAATGACATGCATTAAAATAGAATTATAATAAAAAAATTAATAATTAAAGTAATTATATAATATAATAATAAACAATTAATAATTTGTCTTGACTGGGACATAATGACAATAATTTTACAATATCAGAGACTCCAATCGATATTTTTAAAAAGTTGAAATCAACTTGCAATATTTTTTCATCCTAAGTGCTTGGATGCAATTTTTCTGAAATATCAAATATCTATTCAAATTACCATAAATAAATTAATATATATATATATATATATATATATCTACAAATTCTCAGCGCGGAGCTTCCGCCGTACTCTTGAAACATCTGCGTTTCCATAAATTTATATTATTTGTATTATTATTTTTTGGGTAAATTGTAATCAGGCCCCTGAGGTTAGAACTTCATTGTAAATTAGTCCCAAAATTTATAAAAATTTCATTTAGATCCATAAGGTTATGGAAATGTTATAGTTTTGTCCTGACAAAGGTTATAAATTAACAATAAACAAAAGATAGGTTTTGAATTCACCATAAAAAAGTAGGTTTTAAATTTTACACGTAAGATATTCTCATTTGTTAACTTTTTTTCAATAAAAAATATCAATTTTATTATTGTAGTATTAGATTAATGTGTTTATCCCAAATAGTCTTGCAACAGAAGTTTGCCTATCAAATAGCTTGCAACAGAGGTTATTATGGACTTTCGGGAAAGAATTATGGCTCTGCTTTCCGTAAGGACCAAATCAAAACCAAAATTATACTCATTTAAAAAAAGATAATAATAATAAATAATTTTTTTAATCATTTCATATAAATTTTAATATAAAAAAATTTTATTTAAGCGAGTGTTGGCCCATAGGCTTCTCAAAAGGGGGTGAATTGGGAGCAATGGAATTTTTAAAATAAATTTAAGCAATAAACTTAAGAAATATTTTAATTAATACTGAGAGGTTGATTTAGCAAATAGGTATGCGGACGAGTTAGAACAGAGGAATCATCAGAACACGAGGTCAATTTGAGAAATAGAACTCAGCACAGAAACAAAGCAATTTACAGTAGAGAGGAGTAAACAGCATAAATATACCACATAGAAGGTATAAAAAATTTATAGTGGTTCGGCCTCCCGCCTAGTCCACTCCCCACGCACCTCGAATGGGAATTTCACTATAACCCCGGCTTTTTATGAGAACCAAAGCCGAACAAATCCAGTACAACTCTATGGCTTTTTCAAGGAACCAAAACCAAGCAAACCTCCAATTCTATAGCTTTTTGCAGGAATCAAAGCTGAGCAAACCTACAATTCTCCACTAGGGAGAAAGAGAAAGGAATGATAGGTTTTGCTAGATTAACTAGCTTAAGTTATAATGCATATACAATAATTAATATTATAATGAGGTACTCTATGCACATGCAAATTAGCCAAAGGTATACTTGAATAATTCTGAAAACAGCTAATGTAAAAACAGTGAGCAAAAATAATTTGAGAGCTTAGAGAAGAAAGACACAATATGAGCCTTTAATAGGAAGAATAAGAAGAAAAGAAGAGTTTTGGTGAATCTCAATAGGTAATAGCTTAAGAAACAAGATTCACAGCAAATCAAACACAAAACAGAAGCAATACTAATTCCAGAAGCAGGAAAAAAAACAGAACTAGGAAAGATTTCAACTTCTTTCTACTTAAGAAATACCATAATTTCTTTTTTTGAAATCTCCTTCAAAAGTTTTGCAAATATGACCTTGGGAGAGTGAAAACTGAGTGAGAACTTGAGAGGAGAAGGTGAATTATTGTTATCTAAAAACAGAGAGTGCAGAAATTTTTGAAAACTATGTATTAAAACCCATTGTGTAGAATATCACTAGAGCTTAAAAGTATGTATGCAGAATTCTTTCCGTTGGAAAGAGAGAGAAGCAAACGCCCTCTTAAGTGTAATATAATATAACATTAAAATAACATTAAATCAAACGCCCTCTTAAGTGTTTCATTAGGTTATCCTACTTTATATTTGTGTTAATATGGTAGTTATGATCAAGGTTGTCTCCCATGTCCTAAAAGTTAGAATGATCTTTCACATTAATTCATATTTTTGTTGATTCATTGATTTCTCTATATAATGGTGTGAGTTTTGGGAAGGAGAAAATATGTTTCTCATCATTCCTTTCGTTCCATTTCACATTATAATTTTCAAGGTTTTCCGGAGGCATGAAAATGTGAGTCGAACAGGTGGGGGTGACAATGGTTTATGAAGGGTCGAGCGACGAGACGAAGCGTTAGTTTCTGAAGGCCTGCAAATGGGGAATACAGGGGGCGACGTGCCCATAGGCTATATGGGGCAGGTAGCTAAATGGATGAGCAGGGAGATGGACGGGCCCATCTTGCATGGAGTCGTTTCCTTCTCTGCTTGGCTTTCGCTTGTTTGAACAAGAAATACAAAGAAAAGAGTACCTCGAAAATGATCAATATGGTATTATGGTAGAAAGATGAAAATGCGATGAGGCTCTACTCACAGTTAAAGTTGTTCTTTTCTCCGAGACATCAGAGAAATTTTTACGTGCATCAGTGCACGGTGCACAAGCCAATTAGCGCATGACACATCAGCACGTATGACTCACTTTAATTCACTTGTTGTGCGCTAACTGGGTTTGTGCACCGTGCAAAAATTTCTCAGACATCGACGTCCCAGCAGTTTACTTGTCATTTTATCGCTGCTCTCGCTCCCTTCCCTAATTTTTATCTTCACTGCCCTCATTGACCTCCTCTGATTGTTCTCTTCGCTCCATCCTCTGATCGCTGTCCTCGCTCCCCTCCCCTTTCCTTCTGAAGGATCACCATCGTTCGCTTTCGACTGCATTTCATTGTTGCGCTATTACCCTAACCTCCAATTACTCTCACTTCCCCTCTCTATCCAAACAATCCAGCTGACCACAGAAGAGGAATCTCTCTGTTTTCGCTCTAATATCTATTCCCATCTCTGACATACTGTTCCTCAAATAAGCCAGTCATCCCCTTTATTCAATTTATGGAGATATTGTTCCTTGAACGAGTGCAGCCCTTTCTCTCCAATATGTGAATCTCTTCTGATAGGATGATCTTGGAATGACTGACGCCACATTCTCTAATTTGCAGAGCTACCTTGTGAGATCTTTCTACCTATCTCTATTTTCCTTTTTGATTTATTTTTCTTTTCTATCTCTTTGCGTATGATTTACTTGATTGCAGAGGCTAATCACTGCTTACGTTGGTTTATTTGGGTTCTTCTGTTTTTCTTTTCTCAGATTCTGCAAAGGAGATAGGGCTCGGCTTTCAACAGTCACACGATTAGACAACTCAAGGATGCACTCCATAAACTCGCCTTCAGCGAAGGCAGGTACTCTGTCTAATTCATATTTCACCTGTTAATTGTTGCTTGCTGTGGTGAGTGCGGAAGGATGATGACACATCAATTATATGCATACAGGAATGAATCCAATATGATGGTCAATAAATAATGAGTTGTTTCCAAAATGTAGTTGGTGCACACTTTTGTTTTTCCTTAGTAGCCCTCTAAATAAGCTGGAATGTAGATTATCTTTATACTGACTAAATATTACTAGAGATTTTTACCCGTATGACATAAAAAACTTCAACATTTACTTATTAGACACCCAAAAGTTAAATATTACATGACACACACTTATTTATTTTAATTTTACAACCAACACACCCTAGTTAAAAAAATTCTTACATTTTATTTAAGTAAACCATACTTAAGTTATGTTTTAACCTAAATAAGGTTCATAGGAATAAAATCTAACTCTCGGTGCACCTTAACTTAAATCTTACATGTTAAAAACCATTTAAATCTATTATTTATGTAGAATATTTTAAATCTAATCGTTAGATGCTCATCTTAACGATTAGATTTAATTTAAGATACAAAAGGGGTTAAATTTTATTCCTATGAACCTTATTTAAGTTAAAACATAACTTAAGTATAGTTTACTTAAATAAAATGTAAGGATTTTTTAACTAGGGGTGTGTTGGTTGTAAAATTAAAATAAATGAGTGTGTGTCATGTAATTTTTAACTTTAGGGTGTCTAATAAGTAAATATTGAAGTTTTTTGTGTCATACGAGTAAAAACCCCATATTACTATTAGCATATGTTATTCAGTTGCTTTAGCTAATTATTTCATCCTTTTAAACAGCTTGCCTTTTTCATAAAGCACTACATCGCTTCAGATATATTGGGACATATGTTTAAAAGCATAGGTTGTTCAGTTGTTTATATATTATGTTTAAGCAGCACAAATTCTTTAGTCTACTTCTCTATTTGAGTCATATGTGAAAATTTTGTTTTGTGTTGAAAATCATACTACTTTATTTCAGGTTGGAATATAATCAACTGTGAGTCATCCCAACAGATTTTTGTGAGTTGAACTTATTTACTGAGATTTTCACATCCATCGTGTTATCTGTAAGCTCATGATTTTTATACATCACTCTTCCCTGTACCTTCTTCAAATTCTTTTTTTTTTTAATCTAATCAACTAAACCACTGTAAAAATCTCCCAAACTTAACTAGTCACACTCCCAACTACAGGTCATCGAAAAGGAATCACAAGCAGTGAAAAACAGACACAATGAAATTCTTATGTCCTCTTCCATGTATGTGCTCACAAGCAACTTCCTCTACTTGAACTTCTGATGCCACAACATACTTCTCTTTTTTCTTTCTTGGCTTGTGTAGACGCTAGGCATGATGATTTTAGTTTGGCACTTATATGTAAGTTTCTCTCTATACAACTTATATCTATATTGGACTAGAGGGGTGCTCTCATATTAGAATTTAGGCAGAATCAGAGAAGTTAAAGTGCTTATTATGAAGAAATTATTTTATAGAATAGTTTGCCTTTACCCCTATTTCTCATCTAAGTAGGTATTTGGAAATGAGCTGAAAATGCAATTATTTAAACTCTGTTGTTAGACAGTTGTTTTTATGATGTATGATTTTTATACATGACTTCGTACGGAACGATTGCGTAGAAGTAAACTAAAAATGTATTTTCTAAACTCTAGGGGTGTGTTAGTTTGTAAGGTTAAATTTAAGAAGGTTAAAATTAAATTTAGATAGAGATATTTTTTTATTGAAAGTTGTGAATGATGTGAAATAAAGTTAGTTATTATGTTGGGATATGTGAGGGATGTGATATAAAGTTAGTTATTATGTTGGAATATATGAGGGATGTGATATAAATTAGTTATTTTTTTTGAAATTCGGCCGTAGCCTATAATACTATAACAGTAAAAAAGATACATCAAGTACAGAAGGTTCGATCCTCATTGAGAATCGCACAAAAATCGAGTGGGAGGGACATGCCCCTGCGCCACTCTGTATTATTTTAGTAATATGTGTAGGATGTGAAATAAATTTAATTTTTAATATTAAATTGTATGTGTGATGTGATATGCCTGGTTAAAATTAAACCAGGTTAATTTTAAACTCCTAGACAAACGGGACCTAGAATAGTAAAAACTACTATTTCAGCAATGAAAAAGATATCTTCCATCTATGTTTATCTTTTTACAGATTGATTTATAGTTTTACATTTAATTTCCTTCCACAGAACTAACCTATGATTTTCCTATTAAGGATTTTCCCTTGATATGAAGTGATGAAATTACTGAAAAGAAGGTTCTTTGTTCAGTCTTCATATATTTAAAAATTTAAATTCAATAATTATCTTTCAGTTGCTTCGCATAAATACCTTGTTATTCTCACCTTTTTTTGAATTGTGTGTGATAAATTTGTGTCATGTCTTCAATGACATACTGTGTATTGGTTTAAGGATGGAATGTTATATTTTTAATTTATATTTTTTCATCGTTGTTTTGTCTTGAAATATATCATAAAACTAAAAAATATCACTATCTTACGTACGATTTAACAACTGAGCTGCAATGTCCTTTTGTATAGGTAGGCCAATACGCTGTAAGATAAAAAGAATAGATATTAGTTCGCCTAAAAATTGACTTTTTTTTCTGTCGCTAAAGATGCTTTTTATCTATGTTGTTTTTCTTATGCTTTTATATATGATTTTTTTACTGAATTTGTTTATATTTATTCATATGTCCAGTTCATCTTAATTTTCTTCATTTCTTCTGACGTATGATTTACCTGTTGATGATTTCTCCATGGCCTTTAAGCCCTATTTGGCGCGAGGACCAAAAAGGTACTAGTTTAAAAAACAACAATAATAATAATAAATAAATTTTTTAAATCATTCTACATAAATTTTAATATAAAAAAATTATTTTACTTTATATACTCAATAATTTAAAATAAAAATATCAATTTTATTTTACATTCTAGACGAAAATATTCGAATCGAGTATTTTGATCTAGGATGTGAAATAATATTTATTTTTTTATTAAAAATTATTGAGTACGTGAAGTGAAATATTATTTTTTATATTAAAATTTGTGTAGAATAATTTAAAAAATTTATTTATTATTATTATTGCTATTTTTTAAATTAGTACTATTTTGGTCCTGATTTTGGTTCTTGTGCCAAACAGGGCTAGGGATAGGCGATTGAAACTGCAAAGCTTCTTCCGTAAAAGGTTTGTTGGCCAATCTTTGTCTAAATAGTTTGTTTTGAATAATCATTTTTCAGTTCGTGTACCATAGATTTATACCATCCTTTCTCTATTTTGGGCTCATAAGCCATCAACTAAATTCTCCATAATATATATCCATCGAAATGTGAAGAACCAGAATATCAATATGAAAAATATTAACCTTAATAATTAATATATATTAAATTATTTTATTATTCTACTAAATAGTTTAGTGAACTAATAAAATAATTTAGTGTATTGAAAGTTTAAACCATAATGGATTAATTTATAGGTTTATTATTGGAGATGTATAGCAAAATTTTATCAATATAACAACAAACCATTTACTCATATTTTTTGCTGTTTTTAGGAGATTTTGTTTTTTTTTTTTTGGAAAAGAAGCTTTCCAATAATGTATCTCAACAGGGATGTGACCTAATCATGGCCGTTGACTAGACGAGTTGGTTGTGCTTAAATTGAACTCGAAATTTTTTCGAGTTCATTTTGAATGTGCTTCAAGTAAATTTCTTCGAGCTGAGTATCAAATTTAATCTAGCCTTATTTTTAAGATTTATTATATATTACAACAATATTTTAGTATATTTATTTATTTATTTATTAAATATTGGTAAATGTAAATATGCATTAAAATATATGCAATTATCAAGTAGATTATGAAATTGAATTGATTTTGTTTCAAGCATTTAATTTTTTTTTAAATAAAATTCATGTTGAGTAAAATGTATATGTATTAATTTTCAGAGAAAAATCTTTCAAAACATCCTCGTATGATGAAAGGGAGATTTACATGGGGGACATTGAATTCATCACAAATTACGCATTTCACCATCATTTAGTAAATATTACGCATATCACACTCTTCTTATATTGGCAATTGTTATAATAGAAATGTAAAACTATAAGAAGAGTGTAATATGCGTAATATTTATTAAATGATGGTGAAATACGTAATTTGTGATGAATTCAATGTCCCCTGTGTAAATCCCCTAAAGTGATGTTATCAGCCAAACGGCGCTCATATTCACATACTTGATAAAGATAATGATTACAAGCATCAAATGAGATTCATAATATCAATTATTTCAAAATGCATCTGCAAATTAGAGTGTTTATCAGCATAGTAAAGATGCTCGAGTTCGAGGACACTACTTCCGTATTTTTGGGCAACATCTTGCAGCAACTGACGCATGACATCTTTTTCCCGACGGATCCATGGCCGATTTCGATCAAACCACTGCCTCGGAGTCCCATGAAACACGAAATTCAAACGCGAATTTCTGGCGGCGGCATTCCTGGCAATTTTATCAATCACGATTTGATCAGTCAAATAAGCTCCATGGGAGTTCAGGCCAACATCAACATAATGGAAGTTAGAGATGCTGAGGAGAAAGCTATCTATAGAAGCAGGGAAGATGCCATCTTTGGTCTTGTATGAAGTTTGAGGACGAAGCTTATTGTCATTGATCCCAGGAAGATGAGCAAGCTCGGCAACAATCTGGTTGATCACAGTTCCACCCTTGCTGAATCCAAGCAATATCGTTTCAGGTGAGGATGATGGCGATGATGATGATGCCTTACTGTGGATGTCCATGGTGGCGTTTTTCACCTGTCTCACACAAAAAAAATAAATACAGGATAAAAACAATAACACACAAAGAATGCCAGTGATCCATAAATATTAAAATTCTAATCAAGTTAGCTAATCTGAGCTCATAGCTAGTTAGACCTCAATTTTGATGTTGAAATTCGAATCAAGTTAGCTAATTTACACATATATTAAAAAGTTACTCTTATTTCATGGATGTCCAAAAATTTGAATTTCTTTCTATTGGATCCCTAAGCATGCAATTTCATGCAAGTCCTAGAGATGAACTCAAGTATTTCATGAAGGTCCTATTAAATGGTCAACTTAGTGAGACCAACAGTGATTGGTGTAAGTTATTTATGCTAGCACATTACAGCACAAATCCTACGATACCATTTCTAATTTTCTCTTGAAACATATCCATTCTCTCCCTAGAGATTAAGTGAAAAAGGCTTCACGCAGACTATCATATTCTGTGTTATTATGTTGCATTTATTCGCCGCACCCCTTCGTACATTGGAGTCTAAACTTATTGAATTCAACTGCAGAGATGAAATTTTAGCTCAAAGACCGAAGTATTTATTCTGAAATCAATATGCTGATGAGAGTTGATATTAATACAGAATTTCAGTTCAAAGATGCAAGTTAATCTGTGTTCAATTACATAGCAGAAACTGCAAGTAGGTTGTTTGTGCTCTCCATCCATTCTTTGATTCACTTTTCTTGCATATCTTTGAAAACTCTTTGTTTTAATTTCCCATTATTTTGTGCGCCCATTGGGAGTGTGGAGCTTGTATCTTCTACAACATGTGCATTGAGATGGACAAGACAAGCAAGTCGTAAGGTAGATGGATGAACAAACGGGAACTACAGAAGAATGGACCTTCCACCTCTAGGATCGAACCGTTAAATCCACAACGAACTATCCATTGTGGCATCATAATGCAGGAACGAACAATAAAGAAAACGGAACATTCTATTTCTAGTGAACAGACGTTCCGCTGCAATATAACAAACAACATAGCTTATAGTATTTGTTTGTTATGGACAAATAACTATAAATAAATTCTTGTACGTCCTCAATTTCATCTTTTGGAAGATCCCCGATCTAGAGAGACTATTCTAAGGCTTTAAAGGGTAATATATGATCTCTCGTCATCTCTTTTGAAGACACTTAGAGAATAGTGGAATGCCTCTAGGCATGAACACAAGTTTTCCCCACATTTGTGATTTTTCCAAGTAAATTTGATGGATTTCTAATTTATACTTTTGTGATTTGCATCTCGAATATCTTTTTTGTTTTCATTCTTATGGGATGTCTCCTGAGATATGTTGCCAAGCGAGATTCAATTTCCCAAAAACTAGTATTAAGATAAGGTTTTCATTTTGCTTGGTTGATCGAAATAGGAAGAGCATGTAATGGATGATGTGAAGGTGACTATTGATCGATTCAATAACAAAGACTTCATATTCTATAAAATACAAATAGAAGATCAATTATACTAGAAGAAATTAAGCAAGCAAGAGGAATGAGATCCCATAGATCAACAGGCTACAAAGAGATACTAGCGCTTACATTGAAGAGGAATGTGGTTCTCAATATCACCACTGAGAAGACGACCGAGAGTATACTCTAATATTGTATATATCTTTTTTATAAGAAATTTAACTGTTGCAAACCATAATTCAGTGTCCCATGTTTGACTTTTGCTTATAACTACTAAAATTATTCTATTTGTACTTCATAGAACTCTAACTTCTTGGTTGTAACCCTGCACATTTAACTAACTTTTCTTACTTCCATTATAGCAAAGAGTATATTAGTGTAGCTTAATATCCAAATTTCTTCTTTCCATGAACCTATGGAGAGTATTCTGGTATTGAAGAGTGACTTTTCTTCAATCAGATTGTTGCGAGGTTATTTAATTTGAGTTTGCTCCCACTGGCGGCCAAACAGTTTTCATACTTAACCATAATATAACTTCATAGACAATACTTCGCCCTGCAATTCTTGCTCTCAAAACAGAACTTCCTGCAAGTCTTTTTGAGCCTCACGTTCACTTTAAGCTAACTCCACTAATTCCTTTTTCTCCTTACTCTGCAAAATCCTACTTTGTTCAACAATTTTTTTTTAACAAAAGATAAGCCGAGTAAATTTAACTGGAGCTGGACTAAAATTAGAATTTAAATCAACGAAGTTTAAAATAACTCTGGACCAAACAGTGCCCCAAGGATATCCTATCACTAATAGGGGTTTTTTGAAAGAGCATTTTGTTATAGAATAACCACATGGAGCTGTAAAAGATCATTTTGTCATAGAATAACTGAATGAGATGTTATTTCAAGCCAAATCTCCAACGGACACAGTGACGTACATAGGATGGTAATCTTGGTGAAGCTCCCCTAACAAGTTTAATTGTGGATTATGGGTATAGAAACAACATTCACATAGCTGGCCCACTGCACGATCTTCCTCAAGTTTATCAAATCATCACCATTACAGAATGCAGGTTTTTGTACAGTAGTTTACAAGATTAAATGGGTGAGTATACAAAACTAGAGCATACAGATTTTAATCATCCCTTAAAACTAAGAAAATAGAACCATGAAATTCGGGACAGGGGCAGAGAGTTGTAATGTTTGTGACAGTGCGTTGTAAAAAATCCCATTGATCAAAGCCTTTTTTTTAAGTTTGAATTATAACGTAAACAAAAAATAATTGAACAAGAACTTAACCTAAGAAAAGTATTTTTGGTTCAGAAATTTGAATAATAGCACATTCTGCAAAGTGATGGTGCGAGAGAAGGCATCAGTGAACGCAAACCTGATCGATGCTCTTCGAAATGAGCGAGACAATGGAGCTCGACGCTGGAAACCCATCCGGATCGTAGCGTTCCGGTTCTCCACATGAATTCGCAATTAGGATGAATTCCCGGTAGACGGCAAAGGGTCCGTTGAAGGTCGACGCCTCCACCACCCATGCGTTGACGGATTCTCCGAGCTTTGAGACCAGAAGATCAGCTATGTTCCTCGAGTCCGACAGCCGCTCGATGACCGGATTCCCGGTGCCCTCGACCCGGTCCCCTTTGAAGAAGACGGCGTTGGCGGTCGGGATCTAGTTAGAAGAATGAATATTTAGGTAGGGTTTAACGAAGGGAGAGAGAAAGTGAAGGGGAAGAGGATTACAGCTAGGGTTTTGGAGGAAGACGAGAGGATAAGCGACGCGGCGACTTTGAAGAAACTACCGATATTGCTAGTTTTTACGGGAACCTTGAGAACCCCCGTCCACCGCTCCTGCGATGCCATGATCCGGCGATGAGCGCACCACTTCCGCTGCTGCGACGGTGCAACATCTAGCCTGGTTTTAGAGCTTCTTTCTGGAAGTTTTAGATTTTTTTCCTAATCAAAAAAATCGGTTTAATTTTTATATAATTTAACGAAATTTAATCAAAATAAAATTAATTAAAATCATAATTGACTTGAAATTTTAATGTATTAAATATTTCTGTTACATTATCATATTATTTTATGTATAAAAATACCTAATAATTATTTATTTGAATTAATCAAATTATATATGTATAAATTCATAGTAATATATTTTAGAAATAAAAATATATACAGTATATTTTATTAAGTTTAAATGTATTTTTATATAAAATGATAAATTTATTGTGTGTTACAGATAAATATTTGTACTTTTTAAATAAAAATATAATAATATAAAGGGGAATAAATTGTCTTGAATAATGTGGCAAATTTATATGGATCAGTTTTTTGGATCTTCCCCTGAATTCTTCCGTCCATAGCCCGACAGCGAAAGGGTCGATGTAGGTAAAGGATGGGGAAACTTTAGGGACCGGGATGCAATTTAAACCACGTTTAACGCCGAAAGCTCAGAGAGAACCCTATTCGCATTCGATCGTCTTCCTCACAATCCACCTTGATCAATCTCGTTTCCCTCAGTTTCTTCTTCAGTCCACAAAACCCTTGGCAACAAAAAGAGTAGCCGAATAGAAGCGGAGTGCTCGAAGCAGCAAAGCTAGATCATCTGTCAATGGATATTGAGCAGAAGCAGGCAGAGGTCATTGAGCACTATGTGAGTCAGGCAGGAATTCTTGAAGGAGCTTCTCTCTCTGATCTTGTCATCGAGGCGACCTCTCATCCGTCGCTCTTTGCTTTTTCCGAGATCCTGTCGGCCCCCACCCTCTCGGCGGTGATGCTCCGAACTGTAGTATTTCGTGTTCTTCAGTACTTTTTCCTCATTTCCTGTTCTTGTGTGGTCTTCGGGGGTTTTTGATTGGTGAACAGACTGATAGAAGTGAATTTAACCCCGTCTTTATGATTCATTTAAATGCAGCTTGCAGGAACCCAGCATTCGAGCTATCTTGATTTACTTCGATTGTTTGCCTATGGTACATGGAGTGATTATAAGAGTGAGTTTTGCATTCTTATTGTGTTTTCTTTGTAGAATATATAATATGGATTATTGTTCTAGAAAATATAATATGGATTATTGTTTTACAACTAACTATTAATAGCTGATATTTATGTATATTATCATGATAAATGTTATCATATTGTTCTAGAAATATTGTGTTTCATGCTTGGGTTTGAATGTTTATTGAGTTGCATTGAATGACTGATGTAGAACGAGAAGAGTGATAGGGGAGAAGTACTAGGGAAAGAGAAAGAAGGAAAAGACGTACAAAAGATGGCAAAGGGAGGTGAAAGAGGGAAATCAAGTAAAGAAAGAGTGATAGGAGAGTAAGAGAGAAAGAGAGGAGGAAGAAGAGGAGAATAGATAAAAGAGGAAGAGAAACTGGAGTAGGAGGAGGAGAAGAACAAGGAAGGAAAGAGAAAGTAAGGAGGAAGAAGAGGGGAACACAGAAAGGAGAAAGAGGAGACGAGGGGGAGGAAGAGATGTAGGATGGAGAAGAGAGATCAAAGGAGACAAATAAAGCGAAATACCTAAACAATACAGGTGGCGAGGGCTCAATGGGCTAGGGCATCTTTGACGCAACTTAGCAAGCTTGCGGGAAGATTGACGCAACCCCTCATTGCTGACCAACAGCCGGCAAAAAGGCCACCAATGAGACTAGACTAGCCTTTTGGTATGCGACAAGCCAAGAGTAGAGGCTTTCATTGCCCCTCGAGATGGTGTTGGAGCAACATAGATGCAACTTTTCAGCAAACAAATATGCTAGTGTAACGGTGACATGCACCACACATGACAATAGAGAAAAGCTTCAGGCAACACCCTAACAAGCCTCCAATGCCTGCAGGGGAGGCGAAAAGTGTATTCTACATTAGCTGTGTTCAACATGCCGTAGGACCTAGACAATATTCTAAAAACCTATGGTTGATGGAAAACCAAAGGGTACTGATCAATCCCCTCAACCAAATTCGTTAACCATATGTAAGTAGACGACCAGGCCCCTCCTCTACCAAAAGGAGATTCAAATGCCCTATCTGGCAACATTTCAACCAAACCTATGGAGTTTAAATTTCCCTCAATGAAGACTTAATTTGCAATTGAAGTTCATTTCCTGGAGCTAGCTAAGGTGAGCTTTCCTAATTCTATTCTGAAAGGTCAATGGTGTGCCATTAAGTCCTATGTTGTTATATGTGGCCATGAGGCCGAGAAAAGATAATGACAATAGGACTATCAAAATCATCTGAGGCACTGCAAATCAAGTGTTTAGTGTAATACCGAGGAGAGTGTTGATCCAAGGATAAAGTAGAAGATGTATGTTTCTCTCCTTAAGTCAGTCTGGAGAAGAAGTGAGCATGTGGATATCTCTAAAATTACCTTTTCCTCTAAAGGTTTTATTGTTGGAGTTGTGCATCTTGCTGAGGAAGGCATAGCTATAATGTTGTCAAAGTTTGAAAATGCCTTGGTTGGAAGATCCTTTGGCCGTCGATTACTGTAACCATTCCTCTTTATTATGCTTTGCAAAAGGTGGGACCAATATGTGTTTTCAGCTACTACAAGTGGAGCAAAAGGTGTTTTCTATGCCAGATTAGAAAAAAAGAAGATTAATACCTGATTTTAATTAGTAGCCTATGGATAGTGGGAAGGCAACATGTTGGATTAGACTCATGGTCTCCATACTTTAGAGCTTCTCCATTAGTGGGTGCCACAACCCTCTGTGATTAAGACTTCTTGAGTTATCGTTATATTGCTGGGATGCCCACAATTTGGCTCAAGTGGTCCCCCGCTTTGGGAACCCCTTTGGGTGGATCCGTGCATTGCCAATGTAGAAAGGACAATTTTTGTGCATATTTATGTCATATTAAACCTCAACAAATCACTAATACCAAGAGTTTCTCTTTCTACCAATGGTTTGAGTATGAGGGTGTATCATTGACTAGCTTTAAATGTGGCATGGTTGGCCACAAGAACAAGAAGTGCGTATCCACTAAGCCTATAGGACTGATTGAAACAACAACCAAAGAAGCCAAAAGGCCCACAATTATGTAGCAATCCCTAAGCTGCCAAGCTCAGATTTTACTAACCTAGAACTTGGTTTGAAATCCCCTCTAGAGCAGCTAGGACCTTGGTCTCAAGGAGGAGAAGAAAACAGCCTACTTCAATAGTAGTAGCGAACAAATATGGAGGCAACAATCCTTCATACCCAAGAAAAGTATCATGAGAATTCAAATTCGGGAACCCCAGTGTTAGCATGATTCTCCCTATTGCAGTGTTAATAATTGGATGGCATCTCAAAGTGATTGCGTGTGAAACTTGACTGTGAGTGCAGTTAAGCAAGCTAAATTGCAGGTTTAGCAAACTTGCAAAGTGCATAACGCGATTGCCATAAAACCTTTACAAAATAGATTCTCTAGTAAGCTGAATGGCATAGTCATGTGATTCAAAACTAGGAGGAAGATGGCACCTAGATAGGATCAGCAACACTATAGTGGGCAACAGTCTCCCTCATTCAGTACAATAGGTTCTAGATTGTGGGAGTGTAGTAGTTGTTCAAAAGATGACAGACTCAAATGTGATGCAGCATGGAAATTGGCCAAGCTAGAAATTGTGGCTGATAGGAAGAGACCAAGAGCAACATCCCATCAAGGTCACATTGAGGAGATAACCAGAGTTTTCTCCCAAACTGAGCAACAAAAGCTGAGATCCCAATTAAATGCAAAGTTGAAGTATAATAGGAATACCAACAACCAAGCTGCAATGGAGTAGCCAGCATCAAGGCCCCATTAGGTTGATGATTTGGATACCCTTAAAGATGGGCTGCAAAAGGTAGATTGCTCTCAGTTGTTAAGTCCTTAGAAGGTTTCACACAACGGCTTGTGGTCGAAAAAGGTGCATAGCTTAGTACAATGGATGTAGAAAATGTGAACTTAGATAGTATTAATCTGGCCTTCATGTTCCCTCCATCTCCTTCACAGCAAACAGAGGTAACTCAGCAAACTAGGGAGATAAATAGCAAAAATATTTCCAACAATGTGGGGGGAGGAAAGTACGACTTATGGTAAGAAGAAGTGGCTAAAACCAAAGCCAAGCCCGAATAATGATTCATAGGAGAGTTTGCTATGGCCAAAGATCCTGTTTACTAAGCTGAAAATTTGGAGCAGACTCCGTGAACATAGTGGTATTGATCACATTTCCAAAGCTCATTGGGAAAGGAGTTGAAGGACTTGCAAGAAAGTGGAGTTATCATCTCCAAAAGGCACTGAGACATAGTAGGTGTAGCCATAGGGGAAGTAGCACGTACCGCTTGAGTCAAGTGATGATGAAATTATATCATGAGATTTTATCATGCCACCTAAATTTAGGAGTGTAGTCCTTGCAACCTAATGGAAGCTTGGACTATAAGCTTAGCTTTATGCTTTATTTTTGGGTTTTAAACCATATTTTCTCCATTTTGTGTACTATTGTTACATTTTTGTGGAAGGTAGGAATGATGAAGGCCAGTAGGAACAATGCTTGGATTTCTCTTCTTCTTTCCACAGTAGGTTTTGGCACCCCCCTCCCTCATGGGATAAGTAACCCCTTGTGTTTATGCGAATCTCCAACCCTAATGTGACTTGAGGAGAGGCTCTCCATGACTTGCTCCTTTAACTAGGTTCATTTTAGCTTCCTTACTCAATTTGCTATATGTTTATATTTGGAATTGAGTTTTGATCGAACAAGGTATGCCTCCTATGAAGTTCTTTAGTATCACGGCCACATAGTAGGGTTTTTTTCCACTCTTTAGTACTCAATATATAGAGTATGACCGATATTCAAAAAAAATATGAAACATTTGATATTGCTGTTGTATTTTGTGCCTAAGTTATTTCAATTAGAAAATCAACAAATCAATGGATGTATCTATATTCTTTATTCTTCTCCAATTGAAAAAAAAAATCAACTATATTTAGTAATCATGTAAACATGACTTGAGGCACATTTCCACGAAAAACTCAACTTGTGGAGATATGAATTCAGGTTTGGCTACCGGGATGAATGAGGATCACCAGTGGTGAAGTGGAGGATGCTATCAGTGTATCAGATGGCTCAGAGCTATTGATGGGAGGTGTGCAAATGATTAATTGTTGATTAGTGAGAGGTGAAGTTGGGCTAAGATGAATTTGTTGAAATTGACAATGCTCAAAATTGTGTCGTGTGTTGGCATCGACCAACCAGGAGGGCTCGATGCGTTATGTTGAATCAAGGTTATAGTTCTCATTTTGGTGAATTGGAATTCAAACACTAATTTATGTAGAACATGGAGGTTGAAAGAGAAGTACTAAAGGAAGAGAAAGAGTGCAAAGAGATAAAGATGAAGAAGGGAAAGGGAGGTAGAAGAAGAAAATCATGTACAAAGAGAAAGGGAAGATTGAAGAGGAAGAGAGAAAGAAAGCATGAAGGAAAGAGATGGGAGGAAGAGAGAGAGAGAAGAGGAACTAGAGGAGAATGGAGAAAGGTGGTGGTGGTAGAAGAAATTTTTTTAATGATTTGACTTATCATAAAACTAAGAATGACATAAGCAAATGGAGGTGTTAATATGTAGTTTTCGGCTCATACATCCAATGAAGGAAATGAAACAAATAACTTTCTTTCCCGAACATTAAAGCATAAATTAGTAATTCCATATCAAAAATAGAAATACATAAATCCCCTTCAATTTCGAATTTGAATCATTTCATGTTGCCAATATAGAAGAAAAGGAAAATTATGCTTGGTGGTGAAGATGATAATGATGTTGTTGATGTGGATCATTGGGACCACATTAGATGTCCTCACTAACTTCTAGATGTGTTCATTATATTTATTCATTAATGGTTGTTGACTGTTTAGTATACCATGAGTAGCCATTCATGGCATAACATTTTGTTTTGTGAAAACTCCTGAGGTTTTCATAGTTTAGGGAGCAAAAAGGGAATATTTTGGCAGAGCAACTCATTCAACTGTACTTGGAAAATAATTTTATAATTAGACACTATTGAGAAATGCAAAACCTCAGAGATGTTGCATGTGTCAAGTACCATAGTGATAAAGTTGATCATTTTTTTCTAGAAAGTTCTGATTGGTCTATGAATTCTGTACCATTATATTAAATATTTAAGCAGTTTCCTCTACAATTAGTACCATTGGCATATTTATTCTGTTTTCATCAATTGGATGCTCCCACTACCTAAATTTCTTTATAGAAGATTCTAAATGCGTAAGCTAAGTCAAAATGAATAAGAATAGTTTAGACTGCCTTTCTAGTTTCTACTATGAAAATGTGTGTGGTAGAGCAAACCTTTTTACCTGTACATTTATTTTATCATTTGCAGTCTTTCTTTTAGATTTCAAAAGAATTGACTATGCAAATTTTTCTGACATTATTGCATGAAATTAATATCTTTAAATTTCTTTCTTTCAAAGACAATATGCTAAAGTATTTTCTGCTAGAAAAATGGTCAGTGTTGATTCTTTCATTGCTTGGTCCAGAGAATTTGAAATTTAATATAAACTTTGGTTTATAGGTAATGCTAGTCATCTCCCTGTTCTTCTTCCCGATCAAGTTCTAAAGTTGAAGCAACTTAGTGTGTTGACACTAGCAGAAAATAATAAGGTGCGTTTTATCTACTTACTCTGACCTGGATGGTTGGTCTTGTACAATTTTGTTCCATGGTATGAAGTTGGCATGGCTTTCATGCTATAACATATTAGATGACTAATTTTGTCAGTCATCATGTGACTTACTGCTATTTCCAACAAAAGTTAATGGTGTTAAGTGTTCTTTCTTCACCAGTAATGTTGAGTCATGATGTAAATGTATATACAGTAATCGCTAAAACCAATCATACACAGAGCTGGCTTCATTATATTTCAAGATGTAGCGTGAGTTGGGAAGCTGAAACTGTACGTACATCAATAATTTACCTTTTGCCTTAAAGAACCTTGAAAACTAGCTTCTGCAATACATTTTGTCATTATAGGACTGGTCTAGTGTTTTATGTCCTTTTTTATTACACATGAACTTTTAGCCATTATCGAGATGAATGCATCTTGTTCACTGATGAGCTTTGTGTTATTTGATGTCCATTCTCTTATACAAACTTTATGTAAGCTGATCTAACTTTAAATGGAAAATGAGTCAGATATGGTTGTCTTACCCATTTGAACAAAATACATTGCTTCGCAGAATAGCATAAAATAAACACCGTTCTTGTATATTTGATTTTAAATGGGATTATTGGAGATTGTATGCAGTTCTTTATGATTTTTTCTCTCTGTTATTTTTTCATTGTGATCTCTAATATTTACCTTCTACACATCATACATTGCTTTGGTGTATTGATATATAGTTCCTGACTTATTTTGTTGAAAACAAAACTGCTGCCAGGTATTGCCTTATGATCAGCTGATGCTGGAACTTGATGTTTCAAATGTGAGGGAGCTGGAAGACTTTCTCATTAATGAGTGCATGTATTCGGTGAGCGTTTCCTCGATAATGTTTATTTTGATTCTTATGCTTCACTAGTTCTCACGATTCTTATACTTAACTAAGTTCTCAAGATTTCGCTTTCTATTGTCCATCAAAATCTATCTTTGACCTATCATCTATTTATTAGATTAGAAAGAGGATTATATGGTAGTTAAGAAATTTAAATGCTGCTAAATGAAATCATTTAAAATTTTAATTAATTTGTATTGTTAATAAATAAAAATTTTAATTTGAATATTGCTTGTTAAAGTGATAATTGTGGTCATACCCAATATATGCTATAAGGGCCTCCTGTAGAAATTTTAATTAATTTGTATTGTTAATAAATAAAAATTTTAATTAGAATATTGCTTGTTAAAGTGATAATTGTGGTCATACCCAATATATGCTATAAGGGCCTCCAGTAGTAACTGGCGAACCTGACTACACACCAGGTGGAAGATAGTAACCAGCTAATCGTACTCGTGTGTTCTCTGTTTGTGTTTATTTCCTTGTGTTTGCTCCTAGTATTGTGATTCTTAGATGATTCTCCACTATCACTAGGATTTGTCGAAGAATACTTAGTCAAATCGAAGGTTACAACTTCATGATGCTCGTGGTTCACAATCATCTCAATGTTCTTGATGGACTCATCCTCATACTTAGAAATTACAATCATTTTAATTGACTCTAAGATCTCTTGGTATTTCAATTTCTCCTCCCTTAAGTCATATTCTTCAAATAAGGCAATATTCGCTATGTAACTAAAATTGGCAAAAATGTGGTGCTCTCCTCGTGAAGAAGTATAAAACGTTTTAGTGGAACACTTGTTTTCTTTTTCCCTCTAAGGAGGAGAACTAGCAGTGATGTTTGTCTCACCAGGTAGTAGTTTTTGTGAAGGTAGGCATTGGGCTAGAGTCATGTTATTCAGGAGCCAATGCTGCCTTGTACCTCCCAGATACTCATGCACCTTAATAAAAGTGGGAAGTATTTTTTCTTAATTGGAGTTTGAATTCATCCATGTCTCAGTTGATCTAACCTAGTCTAGTGATGATAGCTATTTTTTCTAATATATTGTTTTTCTTGACTAAGAAGCATTGAATTTGTGAATCGAAACTAGTTCAATTTGTTCGTCATAATGACCAAAATAACAATTAATTTTTCTTTCCCATTTAATATATGCTACATATCATCAAAAATAGGAGACATTAGGTATCAATCTCAGAATGGTGGTCCAGTACGGTCCAAGTAAGCCTTAAGTAGGCTAAGAAAGCTCTCAATTTTGCATCCATTCTAAATATAATGCATGAGTAGGTGACACAAGATAATCAAAATGAGATAACTATATAGCTATGATATGCAGGAAAAAAATCACCAAATAAGATGTTCTAACCTAATCCAAAGCTCTAATACCAAATTCATGAAGGATGGGAATGATATGTTTTGATTATTATTTTAAAATAATTTAATTTTTAGTTTTGAAATAGTACTAATTATATAATTATAGTTTAGAAAATTTTACTTTTCGAAGAACATTTGACTTGACTCACATGGTTGATTTATTACATTTGTTGTTATATAATAAACCAACTACATAGTCCTTCGTAAATATATCCTTTGTGTATAATAATTCATGGGGAAATTCCTGTTTCCACTAAATATAACTCAAGTCATTGTGTGCCACGCATTCAAAATTTTTTGAGTATTTGAAACTTCTTTTTTGAAACTCAAACAAAAAACTTTGAGTTTTTGCTACCAATTGGAATTGTCTCCTGCCATGTTTGATTAGCAGTATGCCAACTATTTTTTGGGGCTAAGTATATTGTATCTATAAGCAACACATTTAGGCTCTGTTTGGTAATAAGAAAACAAAAAGATTTGGTTGAAATTTTTAGTAATTTTTGAAAAATGTGTATGATGTGAAATAAAGTAAGTTGGTTATATTAAAAATTGTGTAGGATGTGAAATAAAGTTGATTGATTTATTGAGAATTGTGTTGGATGTGAAATAAAGTGATTGTTTAATATTGAAATTTGTGTGAGATGAGATATAAAATAATTTTTTAAGTTTTTTTTAAAATAAATTTAATATTTTGGCCATGGCTAATTTTAGCCATGATTTTTAGCCCATTGCCAAACAGGGCCTAAATTACAAGTCGTGATGAGTAAGAATTTGTAACTAGTATGATTTAAGTAGTGCAACACTTATATTGTTATAATATTTACAACTTAATCTTATATCATGTCTGCAGACACACTTTGCGTGGCCCAGCTCTTTGTTTTATGTTCCCCTTGTTGCTGGCACATTCACTCATCTGTTGTGAATATCTTTGTTTTGTATACTTAGATTTGTTTACACAAGCTTTTTGGCAACTCTATTGTCTATCACTTATATTATATTTTCCTTGCAATTTATGAATTATGGCATAGCTACCAAGTTATAAGTATACCATAAAAAACTTGCAAATTAGTCGTATGTTTCATGACTTATAAGCAGCTAAATTTCCAATACTTGCATGTCATTGTTCAATACAACTTAGCCGCAATAAATGGGCTACTTGTAATTTAGCATGTCTGGTGATGTTTCTATTTAAAACTTTGATTGTGTGGCATCACCAAAAAAAGAAGAAGAGGGTGATCTCTTTCCTCTTTACTATATTTACTTGGGTGAAGTGGAATAAACCCGAATGGCATGCCATTTCGTCGGAACCGATTAAAAACTTCTTTCCAACCGATTATGATATCATTTCCTGATAGATTTGAAACCTCCTATTTTACTAGTTTTGGGTGGGTGCGATTAATCATGAAACTATTTAAATAATTAAAATTAATATTAAATTAATTTAAATAAATTAAGTTTTGTAACATAATTGAAATTAACATTAGACTATTTAAAATGAAAAGAAAGGAGGTTTTATTTAAATTTAAATAACACAAAATTAATTAAAATAATTTAAAATGAAAATTAAATTAGATTTTATCACTTCATAAACTTTACAACTAAGGTGAACTAAAGTTAAGATCATTTAAATTAAAAACAAAATAAACATAAATTAAATTAAATTAAGATTGAATTAAATAAAATTAATTTTAGAAAAGTACTAAAACATCTCTGATAAATGTGTTGTTTCATCTTTTCAACAAGGGTAATTTTAGTATAATATTTATGGGGTAAATTACTCTTAGGTCCCTGAGTTTAACACTTAATAACGCGCAGGTCCATGTTTTTAAAATTATAACATCGGGTCCCTGAGATTTAATAAATTATCAAATGAGTTCATTTTTTTATTATTAAAATTTTTTAGAATTACCATCTTACCCCCTGCCCCTCTCTCCTCCCGATCCCTCGTACGCGCGCGGGCCGTGCGGCCGCCGGCGGATCTGGCGGCCTCGCGGCGTGTCCACCAGCGGCCGCGCGACCCGCCGGCGTCCGCTCGACACGCCGGCGGCTGCGCGACCCGAAGAACAATTAATCTTTGAGTTAGTTGAAGGAATGACTGCACTACATACACAATTAGAAATCAATAACATGAAAATTTTATTATAAATTATCCTTTGTCCTATCAAATGTGGAATAGAGATTTTTTATGGAATAACTATTTCACTAAGTAAATGCGAAAATAGCTAGTCGACAAAGAATAAGGGTAGAATGGAATAGTCATTCCATCCAAGTAAATGTAGTATTGTTGAATGAAGAGGGTGATGTCATTACTGGGGATTTTGATTGAGTAATCATGGCTAATTGGAGGATATTATTTAGGGTCTAAATTTAGTTTTTCTTGGCTACTTTGAGGTTTTAATTGAGCTAGGTTTGTATTGTTTAGATAGGCTATATTGTGGGAAGAAAATCAGGGCAGTGTGTTATTGTGTTAGGTTGATATTTTCCTCCCAACTTACTTTGGAGGTAAGACTTGCCCAATATTCCTCTAAGGATTGCATTAGCTTTCAGAAGTTGAGTTTACAAAAGTCTGTAATAAATTTAAATTTGATTTCCATTAAGTTACATTTTTCAATACATGGCTAGGCTATATACCTAATCGACTTCCTAATTATCTCGAAATAGAAATGTTATATACGTCATCAACTTCGAGACTTCTGGTGGGAGAGATGAGAGAGAGGGGGGTAAAAAAAGGTTTTTAAAAAACTTTTAACAATAAGTTTAGAAAATGACCTAATTGATATATTATATCACTCAGGAGCTCAAATGTTTAAAATTTAAACTGTAGTCCTACGTGATATTATGCCCTTAAATGCAGGGACTAATTAAATTAGATGGAAACATAGTCCCACATTATATTTAGTCTCAAGTTATGTTATAAGAAAATTGGGCTCAATAATGAAGCTATAAATATGGTTGCCTAGTGTAGAATCGATCCAATATATGATAAAAAAATCCAAGTTAGGCTCGAATCTAAAATCGAGTTAGCCTAAAATTGATTGTTGCGGGCTGAGTTGGTTGAGAATCGAAATCATTTTGATTTGGAGCTAGCCTAAACTTGAAAATTTCGAGTTCAAATGTAACGTAACTTGTTCAAACATGACTCGATATTAGCTCAAATGACAGGTTTTCAGCTACCAATCATGCTAGCTACTATATCCGTTTAGGTCCATTCATCTATCTAGATTGACGCTATGTGGTAAGATTTCAAATGTCAGGGATAGAATTTGCCTTGGATCAATCGGTAATTGAGTGATTTGTCTCCACTAGACACGTGACAAACATAAACTCAATAGAATATGTTTTCTTTGAAGATTACAATCACATTGTAAGCTTCTTCTCAATTCACCTCAATAGAAAAAGCTGATGAGTATAAATCATTATTTTGTCAACTAACTTTTTCCAATTACTGAAGATGAAGATTGTTATTGTCAGACCATTATGTTTCCTAGAGGGATGGCAATTAAGGATTAATACTAATAAATACATCAGATCAAATTTTGTTAAGGACTTCAATTGTTTTTTATTCAACATCATGACTTCAATAGATAGGTTAGATTCACAAAACTTCAAAAAATATCTTTTTGAACTCTTTTTTTTCGGTTATATTTGCTAACATTTTGGTAGCCGACCCCACCTAGTGGGATTAAGGCTTGGTTGTTGTTGTTGTATATTTGCTAACATTTTGCAACACGGTTTTTATTCAAAGCCAAATAATACACTTACTGGTTCTCACTTGTTTGTGATCATTCTATGGATGTGAATGTCGGACTGAGATTCCATTTACATTTTCATGATTAGATTGTTGGTTTGTCTGCTTATACCTTGCTCCTTGTTGTCTCCATGCTACACAGTTGTCTTCAGCATGCGATTGTTGTAATGTCATGTGAATTTTGTCACATTTAATAAGAGTCTCCTTGTGACCTAGAGGTCAATGAGTCTTAGCTCTAAATGGGTAAGGTTGTGTTTGCCGATTCTTGCATGATTCATGAAATGTTGAGCACTTCATACATTTTTTAAGATCTACATTCGTTGCATCTTCTCCTACTTTGAGTGGTATATTCAGATTCCCTGGCCTTATTTTTCCACATTATGCATGCGCTAAACAATTTCAATTTGAGGGACTTTCCCCTATACCTTGCTCCTTGTTGTCGCCGTGCTACACAGTTGTTTTCAGCATGTGATTGCTGTAATGTCATGTGAATTTTGTCACAATTGTTAAGACTCCCATTGTGACCTAGAGGTCAATTATTTAAAGTCTTAGCTCTAAATGGGTAAGCTTGTGTTTGCCAATTCTTGCAAGATTCATGAAATCTTGAGCACTTTATACATTTTTTAAGATCTGCATCTACATTCGTTGCATCTTCTCCTACTTTGAGTGGTATATTCAGATTATTATAAACTTATTGATTTCAGCTTATGGCAATTTGTGGATTAATGAGTTTTGACTGCTTATTGCATTTATACTATACTAAATATAATGTTCCTCTCAATTTTTACACTTCAATAATATTTCTTTAGTTATTGTGCTTTAATAAACCAATTTTCATGTTATTTTAATTTGCAGGGCATAGTTAGAGGAAAATTGGATCAGTTGCGCAGATGCTTTGAGGTTAGCACATATTGTCATGTCCCTTCCATATTGTCATGTTTAATTAACGTAACCTAAAGTTTACTAGCTTTTTACTCTTACTGTATATGCTTTTTTAGGTTCAATTTGCTGCAGGCAGGGATCTCAGGCCAGAACAATTAACTGGCATGATCCATACATTGTCCAACTGGTATTTCTACTTTCTGTGGTGCCAAATTGCCAATCATCATTCTGTTTATCTGCATCACATTGTTTTATTTCATGTTTGATGATACGAAGGGGCCTTTATGTCCTATGTTTGGTTTAGGAGAGTAATGTCTCCATCTAGTGGTGGGATCCAATTAAGTCCGTGCAAATCAGCCTCAAACTTGAAATCCCATATTTCAACTTTGAGTTGAGTTTGAATCTAGTTTATTAAAACTTTTTGATTTTATTGAGTTGATTCTAGGTGGATTCATATTTTGTATCATGAATTAGACATTAAATATAGAGATCATTATATGTTATTACAATAACATTATTAATTGAATGTCTGTTATGTGTATAGTTAATCTATACATACACATGCATATGGTGTG
This sequence comes from Apostasia shenzhenica, assembly GCA_002786265.1. Classification (NCBI taxonomy): domain Eukaryota; kingdom Viridiplantae; phylum Streptophyta; class Magnoliopsida; order Asparagales; family Orchidaceae; genus Apostasia; species Apostasia shenzhenica. Next base: position 240,081 of record KZ452026.1, read on the forward strand.
TGTGTGTCGATATATATGTATGTAAAACATAGAAGTACATATGCTTATGCATATATCGAGTTAAATTCAAAGTGAAACAATTTCAATTTGAGGGAGTTCAAATATGATTTTAAAATCCCTCAAGTTAAATTAATTTAAAATTAGAATTAAATTAGATTTTCTAATAAATAAGAATTTATTAAATTAGATTAGTGCATTAATTTTAGTTCAATAAGCTAGATCCTGAGTATCAAAAATTAAGGACAGAGGACTCACAGATAAAATCTAATAATAATTTTTGCCCGAGTAAATATATGATTACACAATTAGAATCAAATCAAATAATTTAATTGAGCAAATATTTTCTACTCAAATTGAATATTCAGTGATTAATTAGATTCAAGAAGAAATCATACCAGCAGCAATTAGACTGAAATAAGCAACCAGACAGCAAAGTGGTCTCGCTATGGGTGCAGGTTCAAGCGCAAGCGGGATTGAGAGAGCGGGTGCAAGCCACTTGTGCAGCTGCACGAATGTGTGAGCACACATGGATGTGCAACACTGCTTATGGTGCGTAGGCTTTGGGCTGGACGGGAGCAGTGAGTTTGCCTGCGCAGAGCGATGCAACTCAAGCTCAGTGGGTCATGCGTGCAGGCTTGCTCGGATGTGCTGTGTTGGGGAACAGTTGTCGGGGTCTCCTTTAGCGTTGTTGGCGGCTGATGCAAATCTGAGTGAGATTGCAGAAGAAGAAATCGATGGATTTTGTTTTACTCAAAATAAAAGTGGATATCTAGGCTATTTGAGGATTCTCACCAAAAGCTAGCCCTACCCTTTACTTCACCACTTCACCAGAATATTGACCCTATAACTCGGATCTAAGCACTCAAAAAATTCTGAACTCATTTTATTAATCAAAATAGACTAGCTATTGTAATAGGAGATAACCTCTATATATATAGATCTCTATGCATGACAACTAGGAAATAAAATATGATGCAGAAAATACATTCTAAATACACTCATGTTAAATAAAGAAAAAATAGCAATCAAAATTTATGAATAATATCTTGTTTTCCAAATCAGTTAAATATATTAAGTGAATATCAATTAGCCAAATCAGTCTTAAATCATTCCAAATCAACTAAAATCTGAATTTACAATCAAGATCGAGCAAATCTGGAAATAATCAATACCAGCTATCACGTTGTCCACATCACTATTCCTGCACACACTGTTGAACCTATATCTTTCACATTGTTCGGAGTACTGATTATCAAAGAAGGGTTAATGGATTAGGAAGATTATTGGATGATTTTTCCTAACTTCTGTACACTATCCGAAATATTTGATAGTTTCAGATTCAGTATTCTATGTGATGGCTCAATTATGTTTCATTTAATCTCACATTTGATGTACATTATAGCGTTAAATCCTGTTACATGAAATAACTTATGCCGACTAATTTTTTAGAATTGCTACTAAGTAATTGGACAGCTTGAGATGGCTGTTAATCTCAACTGATTGGATTCACTGGCTGTTTTGTTGCTAATCATCAAGAGAGAACTTTGATGCATTTTGGTCAATAAATAATTTCTTCATTAATCTCATATTTTTTTGTTCCATCTTTTTCTTCTACGCATTCTAACTAGGAGTAGGCATTTTAGATAACTACAGCTAATCTGCCAAGATTCTGATTATTTATGCCTATTGTTTCCAAATCATTGCGATACAAAGATTTTCTTTTTCTTAGCATAAGCAAGCTATGATGCATGCAATAATTTTACTCTAAATTTATACTTCGTATTGGAAAGACTCAGTATAGGATGTCCTGTGCTAGTTTCTATGAATTTGGTTTCTTTGAAATATGGTTTTTCAAAAACAAATCTCCAGTATTTCCACTTAAATAAATTTTTTTTCTATTTCTTTGTACTTTTAAGCATAGCTAGTTATATTGTCTTCTCCATGACATATATAAGGTTTAAATTCCATGGTAGTATTTTACCATTCTTCTCTTTACCTTTCATTTGAATATGTGCTCGACTAAACTAGGGAACACGTCCCATATTCTTCACCCATTTTTGTTCACTTTTGGTTTTATACAGGCTAAGCACTTCCGATAATTTACTTCATACGATTCAAGATAAAATCAAATGGGCTGATGCCATGAATGAGGTGGATAAGAAGCATCGCAAGGAAATCGAAGACAAGGTGGAAGAAGCAAAGAAGTCAGTGAAGGTGAGCTGAATAACTTTCGTTCGGTCTTCTAGTAACTTAACCTAATCGTTAAAATTTTATCCAACAAAAGTCATTAAATTGTAACTACTAAAGAAATATTAGATCCAAAACCAGTTTATTTCAATTTTTAAATCATGCATGTAGTCTTATAACTTGTATTTCCAAGGTTCTAGTTTGAGTTGTTGTCTTTTCATTTTCTGTGATAGGTGAGTTGACTAAAGTCACTAAACATATTCAAGGTGAGATTCCATGATGTGCTCTTTTTGCATATATTATAAATTTGATAAATAAGACTTGTGAGAAAGTTAAGAAGTTAGAATTCTCGAAGAACATCTTAGGTACAAAAATTAAATATATGCATTGTAGATTTGATAATCTTAAAGAAAGAAAAATGTCTGTAATGTGAGACTAATAATTTTTATATTTTTACTCACTTCCCTCCCGTACGTGCAAGCTAATTTTACTTTGCATTGTCGATTCAATTGAACACAAGTCTCTTTTTTCTCTCATATTCTATAATAAGGGGATTTCGATGGCTTGAACTTAAGACCACAAGTTTTGCTACCATGTTAAATCTTTACTTACCAACCGAAAAGCTTAAACCTATAGGTTAGGGTTGATGAATATATAGTCTCATCATGTGAGAATTTTAAGAATTGAATCTATTATCCACAATAATGGTGTAGGGGAGGTTGTTCATCATAAAATGGAGATATGATGGTTTAAGTTAATTGTGATTGGATTTTATGCAATAGGATGATATCTTTTAGGTTAAAGGTAAGATTTTATGGAAATACTGTCCTATCAGTTGTGCTATATGGGAACTAAATGTTGGGCAGTTAAGTTGCAAAATTTTCATAAGATTAGTGTAGCTAAGATACAGATAATAAGATGGATGAGTTGACACACTAGTGTAGATGGCATGAGAAATGATTGTATCATATCTAAAAGACGGTGACATGGTACCTATAGGGTATAAAATAAGGGAAAGATGTTAATGTGGTTTGGCCATATTCATTATCGATTATTAGACGCCTATATACATAAAGAGAGGAAGGGATGGATAAAAAAACTTGAGATAGGTTTAGAAAAGGTGATCTTAAATTATTTCTCAGAGTGTTGTCTCATTTATAGCTGAATGGAGAGAGAAATCCATGTAGCTGTTTTTGATTGATCATGTATATAATTCTTTAAGCCATGTTATAGCAGAAGTAGTAAAAACATGCTCACCATCAAACTTGAGTTATTGGTCGATGCTTCTTACTTACTTGATGGCAGAAGTTAAACACTTTAAGCAGGCCGACTTGGACTTCCGAGGCCATGAAGAGCTCTTCCCTGATTCTGGAGGACTGATGGACTATGAAGAGGATCGTGTCCGTTCTAAAAGGTACTTCTTCCCATCTGCTGTGTTTATAAAATTAGCCCAAACATTATTCTGATATTTTCTACTCAAATCTTGTTTTGTGGGTTTGTAATTTTGATCGTATGCGATAGACCAGAATGATGTAAAGTTTTTGTTTTTTGTAAATCCCGTTGTTATTTAGATTAGATTGTAATTACAAATTGATCTGCTCGCAAAACAGGCCAGGTTCGATGACTCAGATTTATGATGCTAGAAAACGTATGCTGCAGAAAAGTTAGATTGAGTGAGGGCCCTGAATTTAATTTAGGTTTGGTGTTATCCTGATTAAAGATCGTGTTTGGTTTGGAGTTTAGTAGAAAGCAAAGATTGGTTTGAGTTTATCAGTTTTCAGATCTGGTGATTGATTCGTTTGGGCACACATATTAGTATAGTTCTGGTTCAGGAATGCAGAATTCATCATTGACTATATTGTATCAGTTGGATGAGTTTTTTTTTTTTAAAAATTTAGTACACAGGACGTGCGCAACTGCTCTACTGTTGTGCTCGTGTAGAAGCCATGCGCGAGAACTGTTGTCGGCACATGGGTAATTGCCACACGCATCGACCCTGTGCGCACACAAGTGGCCGCGTAGGGCCAGCTCGCACGTAGGGCCTGTGTGCGATAGCAGCCCTGCACAGCCATTCAATCAGGGACCAACCCTGCACGGTGTTGGCCATTTGCATCTGCGCACGGGGTGTTAGCGACCCTGCTCGGCCACTGGCTAATGCGCTAGGCCGCATGGCAATGCCTTTCTCTATTAAGAGTTGGGAGGAAGAGAGAGATAAAGGGAAGGGTATAATAATAATTTTTATATTTTTTATTTGTTAATAAAAAGACCAAATTGAAATATTAATATTAACCGCAAAACCTCATTGAAATATTTTTGAAATCATGGACCTAGATGATATTACATTCTGACCTCAAGAACCTATATGTTATTTATCTTTTAATATTTAACAATTAAACAAAGGTTTGAAAAACAACAATGATATTTGAGTTGCAAAAGTACATTTTTAGTAATGAATGATTTTCATATCAATCAGCAAATAGATGTTAACTTGAGTGGTAGGACAATAACAATAACTAAATAGATTTTAACAGAATATGCTAACAATAACCATAACAAAATAGATGTTGACATGAGTTGCAGGACAATAATAACATTTACAATTTTTTAGTTTGACAAGTAAATATGAACTTCAATGCATAAAGTCTCTAAACAATTTAAAGAGCCGCATATATTAAGCTGGTTGTGATTAAACTCCGGATGAAACTATAGCTGGGCCAGGTTAAACCCCAAGCACCAACAAATCCCTGGTCAGCATTCGCCGTATTTCTTACACATTTTGTGGTTGATGTTCTTAAATTCGCATTTCTTTCACCCAATCTGATTACATATTTCGATGATTGCAGGAGACGGCAACCAATGCCATAGAGACAGGTCCTTGTGTTTCAACCTTGCTTGCAGGATTCTGGTCGAAGAAGATGCTGCCACTCTTGGTTTAGTATTCTGCATCATCCACAGATGTTCAGGTCCATATATTTTGGGGAAACCCATAGTTTTCAAGTTTTTTTTTTTTTTTACTTGCTATACTGTTCAAAATTGCAACATATTCTCCAATTATTCTTTTTTTTTTTTCCCCTCATAGCCGTACAAACCTGATACTGCACTACTTCTGCCCAATGCATAGATAATGCTGAACTGAATGTTAGGTTTGGTATAAAGTTGAGTGGCCTAGCTGCCAAGGGTTAACAGTGAGTCAAATTCGAACAAGTCAGCATCGACTCATATAAGATGTTTAGATTTTGGGTTGAGTTTGTCTTGAGCTATAAGCCAATTTTTGAGTTGAATAGAACTTGGTAGTCGAATTTGCATCTTAAACTAATGCACCACTGCACACAAATATAAAACAAATAATTATCTAGAACTTTTTTTTTTTTGTACACCTTCAATAACATGTGTTCATATCTTGAGTCGGTTTTAAGCAATTGCTGAGTCATAATTTGCGACCCAGTTGATTGAGAACTTGAATAGAGTCGATTTCAATTCAAATGTAGTCATCGTTGTCAAGCTAATTTTTGAGTTGATCTGAATCGTAAAATTTACTATGATATCATACAATTTAAATTCAAGAAATTTGGAAATTTATGTTGAGTTTTGATTAATTGGAAGGTAACATTAGAAGCTTCCTGGATCTGGGGGGACCACGTTAATGTGATTGCAGTTATGGGCCACTGAACAGGCCCGCAATCAGTTGGACAGCAGTTGGAAATCAATCGTGTGTTTTGGATCATCTATATATATCCTTGAGGATGTTCACTGATTTAAAGCAGGTGCTTCTGACGTCAATGTAGAGAAGCATTTGATTCATTATTATTGTGTTAAAAAATTAATTATTTTATTTGATAGAATATTTAAATAATATTATAAAACCTTACAAAATTATAAGATAAAGGTAGATAAATAATAGGTGTGTCATGAGACTCGTAATAATGGAAAAGGTAGTGAAAAAGTTGGTGGGAGTTTGTTTGTTGTAAAGATTAATTTTAATAAAATTAACATTAAATTTTAATAAATATTTTTTTTAAAATAGTGTGAAATAAATTTAATTATTATATTAAAATATCTGAAAAATATAATATGAATTAATTATTATTTTAATATATATATAGAATGTAAAATAAAATTTTTATTTTAAATTATGTATATATTATACAATAATATTAATTTTTAATATTTAAATTTACAAATAATGCAATATATTTATTTAAAATTAATTAATTTAATTTTAAATGGGCTATAGAAACAGGGTTGGTACTGTGAAGAGATTATCTAAATCAATTGGTGAAAAGTTATCATCAAAAAGTTAGTAGCAACAGTAGAACTGAAGATGTCGCGGTGAAAGGCAAGTCCTCAAACTCACCCTAATGATTTATAGGGTTTCTACGGACAACCGAAGGAAGGTTGTCTTTGTCTTTCTCGGCAAACTTTAAAGAAGCTGGGGACGCCAATGCCGTGCTTGTGCGCATGGAGATTTCAAAAAAAGTTTTATATAGTGGAGAAACAAGAGGGGCAATGCAAAGAGGAAAAACGTATGAAAGCATTCAGAAGCACTGGAAACTTGTAACATGTATAACTTGGGCTTCGTGGGAGGAATGTTCACATGGTGAAACAATAGAACCGGTGAAGATCTCATCATGGAAAAGCTAGATAGAGCAGTGGGCAACCCAATGTGGAAAAGAAGTTCAATTATCTAAATGTTTATTATTCTACGAAATCCTCCCTAAATTTGCAACCAAGGCCAGTGAAATATGAATAAATTCTGAAAAGAGAAATTTTGCTTACGGAGTGCTCCTATCAGTTGTATCCTCATCTAGAAGATCTGACCACCTAGTTCTTCCGATGCGGCCAAAGTTCTTGACATGCATGATTTTGGGCAAGATAGATTTATCCATCTTATCCTCCCACATGGGTGCTGAGAAATCTCGCTTGTAAATCTCATCTGTGGCCATAGTAGAAGCCCAATCATCCGCATCAAACTGAAAGAAGTCACCTTTGTGGTAGTCCTTCTGCAAGAACCTCCTCTTTTGCTTCAACTTATGAAGAGGATTTGGGTTCTTCCTCAACCACGCCTCCTTGTCTTCCCTTTCTTTCTTGATGGTCACAAGCCCCCTAAACTTCCAAACCTCATGCTTTTCAGCCTCATTCACTTCATCATCAAAGTCAACATCTGCAGTATCAGCTTCTTTTTTCAAATTCCTTTAAGTTTCTTCATCCTTGCAAACCACCTCCACCAAAAATTGCTTGGTCTCCTCCTTCCTCTCCTCAAGACGCCTCTTTTGGAGCTCCTCACAGCACCTTTCCTTCTCTACAACCCTCTCGCACTCAAGAATGGTGTCCCACTGTGACTTTAGTTTGTACACAAGCTTCTCCATGGCATTAGGCATCAACTCCTCCACAGAGTCAACCTTGTATTCGGAAGACTCATCTTCCTCTCCACCTCATCCTCCTCCTGGTCTATTTGAAGCACATTTTCCCGTAATGCCTTCCTCCTCTTCTCTGTCGGGGCATCCTCATCTTCCTCTTTCAAATCCAACCCAGCGATCGACCCTCGCCTCTTCCAAGACATCGTCCCTCCTTTAGCCGAGGGGCCGTAGACGACAATCATCTTTGCACACAAAGTCTATAGAAGAAATCAATTTTGCAAAGAGGGCAACCATAGTCGTCCTAAGCCTGGGTCGCCGTCTTCCTCAGTTTCATTGGCCCATTCCGGGGCCCTACCACAACAGTACATCATCACATTCATTTGCCCAATTTTCTCGCAAAGCCTTTCGTTAATCTATATCAGTGAATCGATGACTCTTGTTGTTACCGACATCGCCGACAAATGAAATTTTCTAGCCCCAGCTACAAAGATTATGCATTACCCTATGGGCAAGAATATTCGTAAAGAAGACTAAAAACTCCTATCTTCTTATGGTTTCCATATATTATTTTTGACCATTAATTCCAGTGATAAAGACAGTAGATCTTCAAAGTTCAATCCCGCTCGTTGAAAAGATTTGCGCTGGTGTCACATGACACATCTTTTGTGAAACAAAAGGACGATTTTGCCCGTGCTCCTACAAATTTCAAATAGCATCACATGAAAGTTTCCAAAATGCAAATGACAAATATTAATAATATCTAATTAATATTTTTATATTTCAAATCAATGAGACTTTGCTCGTCTCGAATCAAACTCAACTCAATTAAGGTCAACTCGCTTGAACTCGACTCATTAACAGCCCTACGTAATCCCAACACAAATTCATCCCAAAAGGATGGCTTGCATAAATGATTTTCTCTGAGCTTTGAAGAACATGAATTAAAGGTTGGTCTCTGGACCAATTTCAGAGTGTTACTAATGAAAGATTAACCTGCACTACCATGAATGCTTCATTATGAAGAAAATATAGGGAGGTTTTTTAAAGTTTGTGGATTCTTTCTTCCGTTGAAATAAAAAGTACTTGTATTCTAGAACCCCGATAACCTTCACTTTTGGGTTCCTACAAAGCGATTTGGAAATTCACTCTAAACGAGGTTGATCCACTGTACTTTCCATGCTCAGGTTAGGGAATCCTAGGAAGAACATCTAAGTCCTTAGAACAGCATATCTTACTCCACACTGGTAAGTTGTGAATTCTCTTGCTCTTTTTGAAAAGCCCATCTACTTCCACCACATATTACTTCAGAAATGTTCAACAAGGGGAATCCAAAGGACGCACCATGAGGAAATTTAAGAATTCATGGCCTCAAGAAAGTGTAATATCTAGGAAAAAAACAAAGGCAGAGAATTAAGTAAAGACATGCATGATCCTCCACGTGCATAAAGTTACCAAAATTCGTCAGGTTACCTATGCAAGGAACATTCAACTCAAACTCAAACATTTGGACCAACAAACCTTTTTCCCCAATCTCCATGTGAAGAAACAAAGGTGGCAAACATCGAGCTTTTTTTCCCCAAGAGCCTGAAACATCCAACTCACAATGAGATTTCCAATGAAGTACTAATCGGAAAATATTAATAGTCCAATCTACATTCATGCCCTTAAGAATCTTTAGAATGGAATATGTCAAGCCTATCAAGTTCAATGACACTTATGCTTCAACCATATCATAAAAATTGAATATATTAAGAACATATCAAACATAATGTGAGAACAAAATATGCCACTTTGCCCAGACGTTTATTTAATTTGTTTGTTTCTAAATCTCTCCACTCCATTCTCAATGAACTTTCTCCAGATTACGTCTATCTCATTCTCGAACATTCAATCAAAATAGAGCACAATTCAATCAGTTCCTTGCTCAAGCCATTCCACTTGTCTTCAACCTTAGTTTGCTTGTTCTTGGGATCTTCAAGCTAGCTGAAGACAAAAACCGATATATGATGAAATTTTCGAGCTAAAGAGGTCCTTCAGATCCCACCAGTCCTTGTTTAAACCTCCTCTAAAACTTCCAAGAGAGCTAAGCTAGCTTCAAGTTCCCACCATGTGTTTTGCATTCTTCTTCATATTTAACACATGATAACCTCTGATAGCAACCGCTCATGCCTGAAATTAAATACTTTACCTAGCAGGATTTCCGAGATGGCGAGATGAATTGACAAGATCTGGACAATGAGCGTGGTGCTTTTGTGTAGATTCACTGCCCGGGCCTGACCATCAGGTAAAACTGTTGAAGTTCCTGATGCGTCAAAATTGAATTGCTACCTATTCAACAATCACATATTCAACACTCTTCCACTAAAACCATTGGCTCTTCTTAGTTGACCTTCAACTGTCCCAACAATCCACGTGCATGATTGAGATTTGTGCCCCAATCTTGGTACAAAAATTAGCCATAATCTTAAATATTCAAAAACTTGATAGTTACAAATCCATATTTAGAAATTAGTCGTGCATTGTTGTCTATCAATAGAGCAGATATCAACAAAACACTGTTGTCACCAGTCCTAATGGCGCAAATTGAACTCAATGGCTGAGAATGAAAACGGAAAAGAAAAAAAAGGAGATTTATGAAGTATATTCAACTCAAAGACTGAAAGTGAAAGAGAAGAGAGAGAAGATTTCATCTTTATGAATATGCTTTTAGTATTTGTAACTTAAATCCAATACAAAACATCTAAAAGCAATGCTTTTTATTACTGTTGGACCTGATTGAAACAAATTTTTAAGCTAAAGAACCCATTTAAAGACTAATGGTCCCAAAATAAAAAAAGGGCAAATTACTTAGGGACTTAAAAGTAAAACAAAATACGAACCTAATAAGTCCCTGCAATTTTAAAATAGAGAACTAAGTGAAATATTTTAAAAAATATAGACCAAAATATTATAAGTAAACTGTAAACACCTATCAGTAATTTGCCCAAAACTTACTGCCAAAATATAATTATAGGGAAGTAAGTAAAGGCTGCCAGACATGATGCACAAGTTACTGGTCAATATTTCAGGAAGCCTTCATAGAGAGAGCCATGACGTTGAAGTTCAACGAATTGGGAATTTTCTGAATAATGGATTTTATGACTCTGGTTGCATCCTGAAATAAATATTAAAAAAAATGAAATCAAATGATGAGACATGAAATATACAAGATGAAGTATCTTTTAAATGAGCCCATACAATCAAAATTCTTTCAATCAAAGTTCTTATAATTCTTGGCTATTCCCTATCTCGGATATTCCATTCACAAAAATCACGTTTTATTCAAACCACCAAATAGTTTATCCACTAATAGTCTACTCATTACAATAGCATTGAAGCCGCAATATAGAAATCTCATTAGAAAAATAAAATAAAGAGTAAATTGCATCCAAGCCCTCGAGGTCGGAAGGGGTTGCAAATCAATCACAATTTTGTAGAAATCTCAATTTGGGTCCCTAAGGTCCTAATTGTTTGGTTGGAGGTTATTTTGACGATACAAAATTTAAAAGGTAAAGTAACAAAAATTAGTTATGATGAGAAAAAAAAAATTTAGATATGTAAATGATGGGAAAAAAAGTTAGTTATATTAAAAATCATATAGAATATGAAATAAAGTTAATTGATGCATTGAAAATTATGTAGGATGTGATATAAAGTGAATTTATTTATATTAAAGTATGTGTATTAAGAATAAAAAATAAAATTTTAACTTAATTTAATTTTTTTTAAAAGTTGAAGGCCATTTTGATCAAGACCATAACCAAAATGACCTCCAACCAAACAGAAAGCATTGTTGTTTAGTTCCAATTAACATATAATTATTAATTTTTCATCATTACACTGTAAAATTATTTCTAATAGTTATTTTCTTTAATAATTTTAAAATATTAATATTTACATTTTTAGCATTAAATTTTGGGCAAATTAAACTCAGGTCCCTGAGTTTAATACTTAATAACGTTCACGTTTTTAAAATTATAACATTGAGATCCCTGAGTTTTAATAAATTATAAAATGGGTCCTTTTTATTTTTTTTATTATTAAATTTTTTTAGAATTACTATTTTACCCTTGCCCCTCTCTCTCCTCCCGACCTCGCGCACGCGCGCGGGCCGTGCGACTTGTCCACCGGCAGTTGCACTAGACCCGCCGACGACCGGGCGGCCCCCGCGCATGCGCGGGATTGGGAGGAGAGAGAGAGAGAGGCGGCCTCCTTCTCTCCTCCCGATCTCGTTCATGCGCGTGGCCGCTCTCTTTCTTTATTTATCAAATGGGTCTTTTTTATTTTTTAATTATTAAAATTTTTTAAAATTACCATTTTACCCATGCCCTTCTCTTTCTCCTCCCAATCTTGCGCATGCGCGGACCCATTTGATATTTATTAAAACTCAGGGACCCCGATATTATAATTTTTAAAACGTGAACCTGCGCGTTATTAAGTGTTAAACTAAGGGACCTGGGTATAATTTGCCCTTAAAGTTTTAAAGCAAAGAAAGAAAGATATTTTAGAAATTAAAATTATTTTTTTTTAAAAAAAAATGGTGGGGATAGAGGGTATAATGGTCTTTTAAAATGTATAAATTATTCAAATTAGTTAAAAAGAAAATTTTAAATTTCACGTTTTCTATCATAAAAAGCTAGCAAAAAGATAAAATTCTAAAAGGACCAAAACTACAGTACTTTTACAACCTCAGGGACCAAAATATAATTTTTGAAAAATTAGGACTAATTTGCAATGCTTTCTGACCCAAAGAGCCCAAATGCAATGTACCCTAGAATAACTAATAAATAATGCTAAAAAGTAAAATACTCAATATTATATAATAATTAAGAAAAACCAAATACAAAATATGTTGAATCTTCAATCTTATTAAATCAGCTTAAGATCTTCAACTAGTTTTAAGTTAACTTCGAATATTAAATTACATCAAATTAGCCCAAATCTTTGAAATCTTCGGTTAGTCAGATCAACCGAAAATGAACATAGCAGATCTGTTTTCAACTCAAATTAACTCAGGATCTGCAATCAAACGAAATCAGTTCAAAAATAAAAGATCTTCTATCAACTAAATCTAGAATGAATCAACTAGAGTGGTATCCCTGCCACTTAGAGGTCATACATATGGTGTGACTACTCATACATCTGAGCCCCTACATCTCACTGCTCTAATCTTACGAAGCAGAGGAAAAAAAAGAGTAGTTGAAGCTTAGAGGATATATGGAAAGAATTGAACAGTCTATATCTATATATCTATAAATCATTTCCTGCATTGAATAGCATGCAAAACGCCATTATAAATGCTCGTGGCATAACTTTTTTACCCTGATGTGTAACAGATTTTTAATGATACTTCATTTGCAGCGTTACAATAAACTCGGTAAATTTTCAATTAAGCAGAACAACGAAATGTATATATACCAAACTTGAGCACTCATCAATTATGAAAAAGAAATATTTTTAGGCAAGCAAACCTGTAGTAAAGTATCAGGCGAAGATGGACCGTGGCTCGTTGGCTGCGACTTAACTCCATCGAGCCCATAAAGTTGCCCTGTAAGACAAAAACTATAAGGCCCCGTTTGTCTAAGAGTTTAAAATTAACTTGGTTTAATTTTAACCAGGCATATCACATCACACATAAAATTTAATATTAAAAATTAAATTTATTTCACATCCTACACATATTACTAAAATAATAACTAACTTATATCACATCCCTCACATATTCCAACATAATAACTAACTTTATATCACATCGCTCACATATCCCAACATAATAACTAACTTTATTTCACATCATTCACAATTTTCAATAAAAAAATATCTCTATTCAAATTTAATTTTAACCTTCTTAAATTTAACCTTCCAAACAAACACACCCTAAGAAATTATAACCTACTGAAAATTGAGATCAGACTTCATGATGATGAGGTTTTTGAAGTATACTAAGGGGTTGTTTAACAACTGCCTAAAAAAGAAGGTACAATCGGCTTTGATCAACAATCAGATTGAGGTAGCCTCCGTAGATTTAGGCGGCTTAAGCCGAAAATGTAACTAGATTGTAAATATTTTGAATGGGATGAGTTCTGGCATTATGTTCGGATTGCAAACCAGTTTGCTGCCAGGAGAATGGGTTGTGTGAAGTTCGTTAGTGACTACAATTAGTAGGCTGCAGCTCACCAATGGGGAGGATGGGTTATAGATCAATTTGTCAACGGGAGAATGGGCAATGGACCACTTCCTTGGCAAGAGGAAGGGTTGTTCACGATTTGATAGTGCTAAATAAGCAAAAATCATAAATAACTTTACATCCTCACCTTGCAGGCAGTTTAAGCTTATTAGATAAGGGTTTAAAGTTTAGGGTTTAAAATTCCATCGTGATTTAGGGTTCATGGTTTAAGATTTAAGGGAGCACAACGATTTAGATTTTATTAGTTTAAGTCCCTTAAGACTTAAGCCAATTTAACTAATGCATCAAGCGACAAATAATACAAAGGATTAAAGGGTGGCATACATACCATTAACACACGTAAAGCAAATAAAGTGCTGATCCACATCTGAACATGCCTAACAGAAACAGAAAAATACTATTAGAAACTATATCACAAGTGCCAGTAAGATTTTATTTTGTATATACAAGCTAACTTTCATATAAAAAAAGGGATAATTACCTACATGCCACACCATTTAGTTTTATTTATGCCTTACCCATCCATTCTTAGTTAATTATGCTATGCACACTCAAAACATTATAAAATCTTATATACACACATTTTAACTTATTTTTATTATAATGAGTAATCATAATTTTTCAAAAACCTAACTATAGTAATCATAATGAGCAATACAGAGCCTTGGGTTAGCATGCAGCAGCGCAGGGGCAGCAAACCACCAAGCCTTCTTACTTTTCTTACTTTATTATCACTACATGCCTCCAATGTAATATTTAGTGCATTCACTCTTCTTGCTCCTTTCCTATCATGAACACCCTAACTCTCATGTGAAATTATTCTGCATCACTTTATTTCCTAAAATAATTCGAATATTTGCATTTATTGTTTCCATATTTAGAGAATTTAGCCAATTGTTTCTTGCATATTCCAAATTCTTCTAGCCACTTCTTTTCTATTGCTTTTTCTTGAAATAGATAGTAACCTTATAAGTTTAATTATGTCCTTTTGTTTTGTTGCTCACTAGATTTATTTCTGACAGAGTTTATCACCACCAATCAAAATGTGACCTCATTGCTTCAATATGAATTGACAAATGGGAAATGGTTTTTGTGAGCTAGCTGTTGAGAATTGCTAACATAGCTGGTTGAATATTCCCTATATTATGAGAGTTCTCGTGGAGAAAATATTTCATTTTAGGTTAATTTTTATTTATTTCTTGCAGTTATTTTGGTATTAGTAATTTCTTTTTTTAGTATCATATTAAGTATGATATTTAGTATTTCCTCACACAAATAAAATTATGGCATAATGAATTTTTCTTTATTGAGGCACTCTGTATGGAAGTCCATATAAACGTTTACCTATTATCATTTTTTTCTTAATGCTGAATGAACAAGATTTGCCTTATCCTCTAAGATTGTCGTATTCTAAATTGAATCAATATTCTAGATAGGAAAGGGCTTGGGCTTTTTGTAGGAATCTTTAAACCCCACTCATTGAAGCCTATGAAGACTAATACTTCATGGAGCTTAATATATATATTATATTTATATTAAATACTGATACACTCTAATACTTCACCAATACGTATCCAATACGCCACATGATGTATTAAATTTTATTTTTATTTTCTAAAAATTCAATATATTTCTGATACTTCCAGATATATCTAATTAAAGAAACAAATGTTGGAACACTCAGTCGAACCCACATGATAAAATAAAAAATATCTTATATATAAAACACAACCCTTGCATAAACTCAAGCATTAAAATTTGGAGAGCGATACATTGGGTTCACGTAATTGGGATTACAGGAGCTTCGCACACATTAATATTTAAATAGCAGAAAAAATTTAATATCTGCAAGCAGTTGCACCCTCTGTTTTAGCTGATCCTTTTCAAAGTATTACAAATGCCAAAGACATTGCAACTTTTTCTACTTTAATTAATACTTTATCGTAGCTTCTATTGAATATTGATCATATTTCTTCTTTATCTCAATCGAGCTCTTATTGTGAAAAAAATAAGACTTTGGCTTTTCATTTTATATATTTATTGAATCAAAAACTCAAAGAGAGAAGAGCATATATATACTTTGATTAGATCAATATCTGGGTTCAGGTTACAATACAAATATTATTTAACAATTATATCTCATTTGCATCGAGCTAATCGATTTAAGTCAAAATTAAATTGAAACTAAATTTAATCTATCGATATGCATGTAAACTCTCATCTCAATTAGATAATCTGTGATGGGTTAGAAAGCAACTAAACAAACTCTATAACATTATTTTAAATCTTTTTTTTTTAAATTCAATAGTTGTTGAAGGATTTTTTACTTTTTAATTTATATTATCCATAATATTTCTTTCAGTGGTATCAAGAACATTTAACAAGAAATATAATTAATTTGAAAAAAGTTCAAAGGATGTTTTTGAAATCCAAATCAACAAGATGTATAAGTCAATCTTGTCAACCATTTAAGCTACACCTTAATATAGCGCATTATACGCACATACATATATAACTGCCATATCCTGATGTATTTGTACCATTGTTTTAAGTTTGTTGTATTGTTGCATCTATATTATATCGTATCTGTATCGTCATATTGTATTCATACTTCATAGGCTGAAATTTGTCCCATCCGGAGTGATTTCATCCCTTTACATCCCCTCTCAGCATTCACTATGCTTTATGAAGCACGGTGACCTCTAAAAACCACATTGTGCTCATATCAGACACATGGACACGAGGGGGCACGATGTCAAACATGCCACGTCACGTGTCCATCAAACAGATTTCGAGCCGAGCCGACCTCGAAATTTTTGATTTCGAGTTGCCTTCAGCTTGCCCGAAATTAGTCCGATAACAGTACTTGTTGCCGCCAAGAGCAATGCACAAGCTCACTTCAGTGCTATGGCACATGGTATTTATGAGGAAATTTAGATAAGAAAATTATTTGAAAAACTAAGCACCAAACTAGAAGTCCATGAAGATGCTTTGTTTGCTACAGTGCATCGACCACTAGTATTGCAAAAAATATCATTCATCACAATAAGTCTAAGCATATGAAAATTGATCGTGAATTCATTAAGGAGAAAATTGAACTTGCAATCAAGTTAATATATACTCCAACATATCTCCAAGTTGCAGATATTCTAAATAAGGAAGTACAGCGCCAGGCATTGAAGACCCAAGTTCCAAGCTTGACATGAATATCTTTAGCCAAGCTTTAGGTCTTATTTGGTTGGGTGTTAAATTTAGGTAAGAAAATAAAAAATATTTTATTTTATAGAATTAATGGAAAAGAAATTTATGTTAATATTGTGAAGTATGTAGAATGTGAAATAAAGTTAATTTTAAGGTTGAAATTTGTGTTAGATGGGAAATAAAGTTATCAAAATTTATAATAATTTTAAAATATTATTAAAATATTATTGTGCCAAATTTTGGAAGTTTGACAAACAAACCTAGGCAGAGTATGGATATATCCTATATCAATTTATTTCCTAGAATAACTTAAAAAGTTACACTGGAGAATTTTTCCTGCTGCTTTTAGCAACTTTCAAATTCTTCTAGCTAGTTTCTTACTGAAGATATAATTTCTTAAGTAGGTTCTTTTTTGTGGATTACTTTTTATATTGATGTACATTGCTAAACGAAGAATTAAAATGAAAAATTCTTCCATCCTTTCCCTACATCTGTGGCATTAACTCCATACGATGATCTCCTCGTGAGATCAACAGCCTCAGATAGCCATCTGCACATACTTATAAGCACACATTTGATTGTATTTGCTCCTCATAAATTTTGCTATATAAAATTCTAAAAGAATCAAGCTCATGCTCATTTTTGTAGTCCTTTAATATCAATTATCGTGCTTTCTCCATTTTTTCCCTCTCTTCACTCTTCCTTTTATAGCTTAATGAGCCCATATCATGAAAATCAAATGCATTAATGATCCCATATCATGCTTAATGAGCCCATATCATGAAAATCAAATGCATTAATCTTTCACAGCAAGAAAATTAGCAATAGAATACAAAGACTAAGCTAACAAGTAATAACCAACAAATTGACAAAACATGTCAATAGGGCTGGAATGAGCCAGAGTAAAATTTGAGCAATATTAGTCAACTTGGGCACAACTCAAACTTCAAGCTTGACTCAAACTTGAATGCCATTTGATTTGAGCTGACTGAAATTGAAACAGGTCTTCCGAGTCAACTCCTAATACTTGATTACTCAAGTCTACCACAATGCCATATGATTATTGTCAATAAAGCATACAGAAATGTTTACAATTCAACCAGAAAATAACCTATTGCAAATCACCCGTCTCAAACATGAATCCTAATTTTCTCCTGAATGATTGAGATGTTGATTCGGAACTCAAGACTGCCCAAATCTATTTCAGTTAGATTGAAGGTCAATCGGGTTTCAAGTTTCAATAATAAATACAAACCTTACATAATTTTAATCAGTCTCTACAGAAATAAATCATGCAATTACTACTAAATACAACAGAAGATAAAAAGATGGTACAGATACTTAGATCGCACCTCAGTATCCCCAGCAGAAGCTGCCACAGAGTGTGCATCCTCCATTTCTCTATCCTTCTTAAGAAATTCAGCACGCTGAAGAGCAAACGCACAATAATAAACAAATAGTAATGGGGGCTAAACAAAAATCCACACAAGTTCCAGAAAAATACAAAAACAGCAATAAACCACCTCAAAAGGATCCATGTTGGCTGTCGATTTATAAAACCTGTCAAAGTATGATCCCTCAACTGAAACAGGTAAAGAAGTGAAAAGTTATCATGATGTAATTTTCAAGTAATCTAGTTTGAGATTGAGAAAATAAAAACAGAAGTCATATAAGACCAAACTACTGCTGAAAGAAAGGGGGCAGAGAGAGAGAGAGAAAAAGAAAGTGAGAGAGAATTGGAATCTATTGAGTCAAAAAACTATTAATTTGAAGGGAACCGCCTAAAATAATCAAGCTAACATGACTTAGAACTCTAGCACCCACGATAAATAAACATTAGTAGAAAGACGACCAAAAGTGGAACCATTCAAAAAACATTGACTGAAGTGAAAAAACTCCTATCCCAAGGAATTGGGAGCTATTTAGCAAAAATAACTAGCAGGAGTATAATTAAGAAGTTTTCAGACTGTATCCCCGATTAACATGAAATTTCAAGTGTTAGTAAATGGTAACCAAAATTACAACATGAAGTAAAGGGAATGGAAGGATTAAAGTTCAATAAGAAGATGTCAAGTTCAAGTTCGATTTGACCCAAACTAATTCAAGCTCAAGTTCAATAGGAAGATGTCAAGTAGCTTCAAGTTTATGCAAACTCCCTCAAACTCAACTTATTGCCAACCCTAGTTTCGGACTCACTGATGATAAATAACTTTTGCACTTTGAGCTCTATCAAGGAAACGGAGAATGATTAAAACATAAATAATGTGCTAAAGCAGCAAGAAGGGAAGGACGCACCCAACTTAATCCTGGACCTGAGATTTCCAATAGCATGAAGAATTCCAATGGTTCCGCATGCATTGCCCACTGTTTGTTTGAGAAAATAAACATCTTCAGGAAGATCCTGCAGGCAAATATAAACAAATCAACACCAAGAAGATACCTGATGATCTCTTATATTATCATGCAGAACCTGGAGCTTAATCTATCATTAGGATAAAGTGATCCTCAAAAATAATTATCTAAATATAACTGTTACTAGCCAGCCAGATTCATTTGGATTTCAGAAAGCATTGCAACTCAAGTCACTCAACCACACTTATCAATAGGACTTACTTGAATGGCCCCTTAATAAAGAACAAATGACACAGCTACAAAAAAACATATATAAGGCAGAAGACACCATTTAACTCTAGCATTTAGTTAATCAAAAAAGCAGATCAGAAGGCAGGCATACCTACTTTTACTACAAAACACGTGTATAAAGCCTAGGCTAAGTAAGCCTAATATGTCAATGTCTGGTATTCCCCATTACTACAAGCATAATGAACCTTTATGCTATCCTCACTTTTCAAGAGATTAAACAAATATAAATTGCCTAAAATTGTTAAATTATATTCTATTTTAACATGGCATAGCCCAAAAGTTCTTGTAGCTCATCTAAAGATGGTAACATAACCTTTTAATGGAATTAAAAATAATCTAGACAAGATAATACACCAGAATGGAATAACAAGACATTCATTAAAACAATGAAAGAGTCATAAAGAGTTCAACATCCTAATAGGCTAATTCGATAACAAAATCATCAAACACCATATAGAATCCTCAAAGACCACTTATAACTGGGCATGCATGAGCATATTCCTTCAAGACTGCTAAACTGAACATAGATAAACCCTAGGAAGAGGATAAAAAGCCAATCAGTACATAGTAAATCATGATAGAACCGACACTATGCTACAAAAAAAAAATCGATCAAGCAAATATCAATCATTTAATCTCCAATCAAAATCAAATTAGCAATCGCATACCTTCTTGTCACTTTCTGAGAGTTGTACTTTCACATTTTCCTCTTCTGCTTCATCCTATGAGAAGATCCAACACATCACACCGTAGATAAAACAATGGAATAGAGAATGGTAAGACCATACTAAACAGGCATGAAGCAGACATTAAAACAATAGCACGTTTGGATTTGGAATAGAGTTAGTTAACCTAGGGTATACTAACCTTAGTAAAAAGTTACCCAACTAGGTAGAAGATTTACCCAGAATTGCATTTGATTGCTAATCTGCCTTAACTCGGGATCTTATTTGATTGTTTAATAACTTAACTAAAATTAGAATGAGCAAATAGTACTTCACATATTTACCAAGGGGAGGCGAGGGTAAGGGTCAGAGGGATTAGCGAGGTTAGGATAGGGGCAGCAACAGTAAGTATGATGATCTAACCGCATCGATCTTTGAAAGCATTTTGGGGATAACTTGGGGTAACTTAGTTAACCCCTAAACAAAAGGAGCATTTGGTTCAATGTTATCTTATCTTGATATTATATCATATTATTTAGAGAAAACTATTATTTGGTTTGATGATATATGTAGATAACTTTGTAAAAAAATTATAGAGCTTTTACTCAAAAAATGACATCTAGATATTAGAATAGCTAGATAACATTGAATAAAATACCATCCTAGTTAAAAATCCTTTGATCTATTCATAGTAAAAAAAAAATACCTCAGATGAGTAAGGGTAAATAAAATTCCTTTGATCAATTCATAGTAAAAACAATTTACCTTGGATGAGTAAGGGTAAAGGAAAAGCACCGCAAGCACAGGCTTGGGGACCATCTCGAGCAGCTCCTCATCCAAACCGTAGACATCATTAAATTCCACTTGATCTTCCGGAACGCCAAGTCCCCAAATGAACTGCACTAGAAAAGATCCAAGGAATCACCATTTCTACATCCATCCTCTCCATGTTTCTTCCCAAAAACGCGAACCATCAAAATAAAACGATTCCCCCAAACCCTCCGAAACATTCCAGGAAAAGCCCTAAATTCAAAAGCCGCCGAAAAACAGAAGTCACAGTACGAAAGAAGTCAGATCGTCACGAAGCAAAATGGTCGAAGCAACCAAGTCCATAGATCGTCACGAAAAAGGGAGAAGGGCAACACACAGACATAGCCGAAGAAACCTGGTTCATCACGTCGGGGTTGGCCTCAAGCGGAAGCCACCGCTTGCCGGACGCCGCCATTCGCGTCGAGCTGAAATGGGCAAGAGGGAAAACTAGAATTCTCTACTTGCACATTGCGTAGTTCTTCAACTCTTGGGAATCTTAATACTATCAAAAAAAAAAACTCTTGGGAATCAAATGCCATAAAAAAAAATAAAAAATATTAAATTAAAAAAAAAAAAAACATCTTGCGAATCAAAAAGCAGCGGGCTGTGTCGTTCCTTCAAAGGATAGCGGCCCAACAGGCCAAAACTCGTTAGCCTCTCAAATTCAAGCTTTTCTTTTTTAGTCATGAAAAAAAAAATTATTTTTTAAATTTAATAAAAAAAATATTTTATTATTAAAAAAGTGTAAAATATAAAATTTTTTAATTTTAATATTTATATTTATATTGAATGTGAAATGAAATTGATTTTTATAGTTAAAATTTGTGTTGGGCAAAAATCTCGCCTCAAACCAAATGAGGCAAAACTTACTATTATCCAAAAAAAAACTCTCAAACTTACATTTTAAGCATTTCGACTCGAGTTCGCTTAAAATAAAATTACTTTAATTCGTAATTAATTCAATATATATATAAACTACATATTTAAAAATTTTTAAAGTATAATTGAGATATTTCTATATATAAATATGGTATACCATTTTATATAAAAGAGATAATGTAGCATCTCGTGATTCAATTGTAGAGGTATTATTTTCTTGGCTTTTAGAGATTGCATGACTTGAGTACTTTTTAGGAGATCATCTATCCCAATACTACTCTAGTACAAGCATTTTTAATAATTATGAAGTTTTCCTTTATTAATTTCACAATTTTGCCCCAAAAGACGCATTAATTATTTGAAATCACGTTATCTACTTATACAACTTAGGATCTCTCTCTTTCTGATGTAGAATAGTTCATTTTTATGTCCCTCTCACTATTTATTATTCAATCTAGAAGCCTATTAAGAGCCGTACTTTATTTCAGTGATTCCTTTTTCTTAGAACATCACCCGACAATCACTCCTCACTCTCTTTAGCCACATGCGCACAATCCCACCATCTTCCACCTAATTCATCCTCGAACTAACATGATACTGTGAGAGATCGACTCTGATACTATATTGTAACATCTTATGATATAATTATAGAGGTATTATTTATTTTATCTTCTAGAGACTGTGTAATTTAAACACTTTCTAGAAGGTCACTCATCTCAGTACTACTTTAGCCCAAGCACACTTAATATATATTTGTGTTGTTAATTGCAACGAAAAAGACAATCAAACTTTTTCTCGTATGAAAAGCGCTACTTAAACAGGTGAATTTCAGCTAACTGACAAATTCCTCCCCAAATTAAAATTTATTTTAGCCTAACAAACTTTAGAATAATCGCAAAAATTAATATTACTAAACGGCCTCCTAACTATAGAAGATCACTTCTATTCGCACCACTCATGATCGACGCTAACAATCACCCATCTTATTATATATGTTAGTGCAGGTCAAACAACTTATGTTTGTATAATAAATTTACTTAAAACTCGAATTCAAAGTGCGACAAATGAGAGAGATCAAGAGAACTAAGATTGTGCTAAAAACTTTAAACATATATATTCTAAATCGACCTCAGCGAAACCTATGTCCGTGGACTTTACTTAGTTCACTTTCGTGTTTCTATGCAATTTCATCTACTATTTTTCTTCAAAAAAAAAAAAACCACACTTCAATAGTGATGTAAAAATAAAAATTAGAAACTTTATTTTCTAGTTTTAATCAAGATTTTAAAACATAGTTTTGATTCATCAAAACAAAAAAATAAAACTTGGCTTCGGTGATCACAAAATAAAAGTATTGATTTCAATAATTTTAATAGTTGCAGTTTTTTATTTATTTGTAATGATTAATTTTAATAAAAGTAAAAATTAAAGTTGATGAGAATATTTTTAATTTAAAATTGCATATAAAATGAAATAAAATTAATTATTATATTAAAATACAAAAAAATATAATGTAAATTAATTATTATTTTAATATATATAAATATAAAATAAAATTAATTTTTTATTTTAAAATATATGTGATATAAAATATATATATATATAATGCGATATAACAAGTTAAAATTAATCGGTAAACAAACTTACAGTTATAAGTAGATAATTTGATAATTGTTTATCATAAAAATTCTATATATATTTTTTTTAACATCCAATTCAAAATTTTGTCCACTGTATTTAGACTGTTATAAGGTTTACATGGTAAAAGAAATATCTCAAATGAAAGTAGAGAAAATTACATAATTGTTTTAAGTTTTACATGAAATGAAAATCACAAAAGTAATTATTCTTGCATTAGCTACAAAATAGATGTGAACAATCATTTTAGCTAAACTCTCTCATAATATTCAAATATATATATATATATATATATATATTATCTCCAAATGTGTGTGAGAGAGAAAATAAAATTAATTTTTAAATGATCTAAAATATTATTTTTTTTAAAAAATTTGTGTCATATATGTAAATGCTCTTTTATATTTAAGACAATTACCTACACAGTATAAAGAACTTTAAATATTATCTATATATCACTGTTCTCATAAAATTTGAACTAAAAAATAACATATACTTGAACAAAAAAATAATATTTAAAATTTTATATATCATATATGTAAATGCCTTAAAATTATTTAACTTTACAGGATAAATATGTAATAAAGATATTTTGGGAAGACAGACGTAATTATCCCTCTGTTTATAGAAAATTTATATCGGAACCCTTGTGGCAATAAAATGTTAGTCCCAGGAGATTCAAATATAATTATTCAAATTTTATGAACTAGTATGTTAAACCTCAAAAACTTCAGGAACCTATAAGCAATTTACCCAAAAAAAATGAAAATCATATAACCAATATTAGCATTTGATTTGAATAGCACACTGAAGGAAGCTTGTTGCAATTAATAGGTCTCTTGACAATTTGAACTGTGAAGGCTGGAGAGATGGAATCAATAGAAGGAACAAATATCGGCCTAGCACAACAGCTAATAATCAGTATGAGCAGAGAGCTTCAGCACTTAACTCAGAAGAACTCAAAATCCAAGTACTTGCCTGCAGACTTCATGTCAGCACTCCCAACTATCCTCTTGCTGCTGCTTCCCATCCCCTCGACCGTCCCGAACTTCACCGGCAGCTCAGCCTCCACAGGCCTCGGGACCTCCGGCGGTGTGCTGCACCGTATCAACGCCCAGTTCACGCCGTCGAAGAACGGGTGCTGCTTGATCTCTGTTGCACCCCTCTTCACCCCAAGCCGGTGCTGCGGCTCCTTCACAAGCAATCCCCTAATCAGATCACGGCTAGCATAGCTAGTTGATGGTGATTCCGGGAACCGTAATTGCTGCCCAACCACATTGAACAAAGTCGCCCGGTTGCCAGACCCTTTGAATGGCGTCCTCCCGTATAGGAGCTCATGTAGGAAGATTCCAAAGGTCCACCAATCCACAGCGCTGCCATGGCCCTCACCCTTGATGATCTCGGGGGCGAGGTACTCGTGGGTGCCGACAAAAGACATAGAGCGGGCTGATGTGGGCTCTGCCACGAGCTCAGGCAATGCGGCAAGTCGGGTGGACGGCTGCCCAAGCTCATCCTTCGGTCTTCTCGATGACTTCTTGCTCTTTTGAGAGAAGAGCCGGGGCATGAAGCAAGCGGGCTGGATGCACACTGATGATGGTTCTATGCAAGCTGGTTGAACGCAGAACATGCCCGATGCGTGGTTCGAAGGATCGGAATCATACAATGATGTTTTTATGAGTGTTGGTGAGACTGCACACCGTAAAGAGAGGTCAAAGTCTGATAGCATTATGTGGCCATCATCTCGAACAAGAACATTTTCTGGTTTCAAATCTCTGTAAACTACCCCAAGCATGTGAAGGTACTCCACAGCCAATAACACTTCTGCTGCATAAAACCTAGCAAGAAATCAATTCCTAAAAAATTAGGATTACAGAAATTACTGTTGCATATGAAGTCCCAGCTATTTCCTTGCTAGAGCCAGACAATCAAAAAAACTATAAACTTGTTCTTATCAGTTTTCTTATCATCAATGTTAATGGAACTGCAGGCGTTGAGATTTAATTGTGTAAACTCAATTCAAGCATGGAAAATTTTTCTAAGAAGAAAGAATAATGCCAGTATCATCCACTTGACAAGATTAACAGAAAATAAACTAATACAACCAATCCCAAATAGTTGGAATAAGATTGATGGAGATATGATTAAGGTTTCTAAGAAGTCTATTCATCAAAATCATGTGTGTTTGCAACTGCATCATTAGCATGAATACTCATGTTAAAATATAATGTAACATACCATACTGTCAATTGACATGGTTGCAGATCAATAGCTCTGTTAAAGAATTTCCAAAGGATGCCTAAAACACAGCCAAAAAGGCAATTGACATATGTGGCTATTTGTTAAAATGTGATTTGAATAATAATTAAATAATCCTAATTATAAGGATTATTTGTTAGGCTGTTGAAATTTTTATAGGAATCAGATACAAGATTTGTTATAAGCTACTATTATAAATACGGGATGATCTGGTAAGCTGAAATAAGAGGGATTATCAGGATTTCTGGTGGAAGGCTACAAGTTCTCAAGCTTCTTCTTGAGAAACGTGAATAGGTGATTCACTTGGATATTTTCAGTAGTGATTTCTCTTGGATCTCCCTCATCAGCTACGGAGGTGATTTCGTAGGAATCTGGAGGCAATCATCTGAGGCTCGAGGAGCAATTAGATTGTCTAATCTAAAAGAAGAAAAGATCCAATTTCTGTATCCCGTCTGAGATCGAGAACCAGGTGATTGGTGTAAGATTCTCCTTCTATCTGATTTTCTACATAATAAAGTCTCTCTCTGCTCTCCCCGTGGATGTAGGAGGAATATCTCCGAACCACGTAAATCTGGTGTTCTTGTGGTTGATTCGTTCTTTTATTATCATTATTTCTCATACATTAGCACAATTTATTTGGCGAACTATACGTCTGACGATCTGAATTTTCTGCTGCATATTATTTCACAACAGCTATTTTCATATGTCTTACATAAAACATTGCTATGTTCAACGAGTTAGTTTAATCTGCTTAATGAATTTTTATCATGACTCACAGTCACATTCTTAAAACGTTGATGATGCAAAGAAGTAGCAGATCGAATTTTAATATCAATTCAAATTTCACTGGATGTCCTTGACTCAAATTTAACCCCAGAAGCGGAGCCAATACAACTCAATATGTACTTAACATATGGATAAAACATATGCATCTTTTTTTATAGCAATATGCATCGAAAATTACTGTATATATACAGGCACACACACGCGCATTATATATATATACATGCTCTAAATGCTTTATGCGAAAGAATGAGGTATAGACTAGATGGACATGTACTATATTTGCATTCTAATATGAACAATGTAAAAAACTTATAATGCATATTTAGATTAAGATAAAAGGATGAGAACTTAATTTGAATCAACTTGAAATAAAATAAATTTAATCTACTCAAATAGAACTTTAGTTGAAAGCAGAAACTTCGATGTTGAGTTACAAATGACTCGCTTGAACTTAATTGAATGCCAAACTACAAAAAATAATTATTTTTTAGCCTTCCAATACTCTTATGTTACAGATTCCTCATCAAATCTCACAAGGCCAACGTTAATTTGAAGGTTGAAGAGATTCAAAAGGAAAGTTTGTGCCGAAACCTCAAAGGACAAAACAAATAACAAGTATATGAAGGTAGTGCTAGTGTTTTTGTCCTCGAAAGCATGATCCAAACTATGCAAGATATAAATTGTATGGTTATTGTGAAACAAAGAGCTAAAGAAGCGCAAGTGAAACATGGGGACTGAATTAACAGGGAATAGTAACCAGAGAATTGAATAAATAAAATTAAGTTCACAGATTTTTAAAAAGATTAAGCATTGCTTCGACAAACACCAAATGCAAAAATGTTTCTATATCATAACTTCATAAAAACGTATTATTCAGAGGTCAATATGGTTTCATCAATAAACACATACAATGAAAATTACCCAAAAATTTATGCAAGCACCTTAGCTGCTTCCTAAAGTAACAAAAAGATATTGAGATTAAGATCCATCAATTTTTGTTATGGAAATAGGAGTGTGCAAACAATAGTTTAAACTGAAAAACCGAACCGAACCATTTAAATCTAGTGGTTTGATTTGGTTTAGAATCCAATGATTTGGTGATAATTTGATATTTTAAGTATTTTAGTTAATCAGTTTGGATTCGATTTCACATGTTTGGAAACCAAACCAATAGAATTAATCGATTATTAAATAACCCTACATATAAATATAATTTTATTATATAATTTTGATTATGTTGCAAAGTTGATTATGCAATTACTCCTGATCTCTTGCTACCTTTTTTATTAAGTCTATTATGGTGATGCTATTCAGTTATTTCATATGCTTGGACAATTTTTGTAGAATCTTATTAAGAGTCAAGATGAATGTTTCATTTAGTTAAACTATTTCTTATGCTGCATTACTCTTACATTAAGGCTATTATCTAGATATTTGAATAACAATATTTAACATCATTCTGAGAAAGTTTAGACAAGTTTTAGATAAAAAAATTGAATAAAAAATGATTTTAACCAAACCAAACTGATATTTATTTGATTGATTTGGTTTAGTTTATAATCTAATTTGATTGATTTTTTTTAAAAAAAATTTAAAACCGAACTTGATTTTTATTTTGGTGTGGTCACTAAACCGACCAATTAAACCAAATGCATAGGTTATGTAAATGCATTGTATGAAATAATTTTGAACACTACTAAAACTATTAGAAAAACAACATTCGCACAAGTTGAGATGCCAAAATACAATAATATATAATGACATTCTCGATGCCAAAGCATTTTTGTTAGAAAGGGTAAATGAGCTACAGTTCATCCCAAGTACTGATTTTGACATTTCCGACTATTTGCATTTTTACAAGGATTGGTCAAGCAAGCAAATTAACCTTCAAGATTTTGTCATGTGAATGAAGACAGGAAAAGATAACTGAATGCTGCAAAAGCAAATTAAATTTTGTAAGAAATCAGCAAAGACAGTGAATTTTATTGCTTCAAATATTAGGGATGAGCATGACGAACAGGATCCAGAAATGTGCACATGAGAGCTTAGGCAAAGC
This sequence comes from Apostasia shenzhenica, assembly GCA_002786265.1. Taxonomy (NCBI): domain Eukaryota; kingdom Viridiplantae; phylum Streptophyta; class Magnoliopsida; order Asparagales; family Orchidaceae; genus Apostasia; species Apostasia shenzhenica. Next base: position 268,785 of record KZ452026.1, read on the forward strand.
TACTGCTCTATAGTTATTAAATTTTACCTGGCAGCATACTCAGAAAAGTGCTTCCCTGGCTGCCTTTGCCTCAGTGTATGCAAATCTCCACCAGGGCAAAATTCCATGACCAAACATGAAAACCTATCAGTCTCAAAATGTGTATACAGAGTTGGAAGGAATGGGTGATCCAATAGCTGAAGAATCTCTCTTTCAGTCTGAGCCCTAGTCAGCTTCTTCCTACTTGCAAGGGATGCTTTGTCCATCACCTTCATCGCAAAATAGCATCTTGTACCACTCAACTCTGACAGGTAGACACTTCCAATGTCACCACATCCAAGTCGCTTGAGCAACCTAAAATGGCTCATACCTAGTAAACCATCTCGGGCCCTTACAACGAGAATCGCCTTCCATCTTGGATCGTTTCCTTTATGAGGCTTATTAGCACTACCTGTTACATTACTCCAATTGCTATCATCACTAAGCCCACTGCTGTCACTTGCTCGACTCATACTGGTCTTCTCACTTTCAAGCGATTCTCCCCTAACACTCCCCTTGGTACTCTCGAAATTTCTTTCAACACTTAGCATTCCATCGCTGGTAATTCCATCACTCCTATACGTGCTAGTGCAACTATTCACCACACTCATTGCAGTTACAACACCTGTGCTATCAATGCTACTGTGTGGACTCACATTGCCACTAGGTGGTAGAGAAGCATCCCACACACATTCCTTCTCGTCCGAATCCTGTGGCAAATATGCATTTTCTGAACTTTGTGCCGCTCGATCCATGGAGAAAGGCGATGGAAGTGTACCAGAAGCGCGAGGTTCCTCAATCAAACTCTCTATAGGAGAAAGATTTGCAAAGTTAGGTTTTAGGCTGGGTACCCGAAGTGAAAGATCTTCCATAAAAGGGCCTTTCACAGCCAGCCCTTTCATTAAGCACCCTGTCTCAGCTTTGTTTCCGTCAATTGTTACATAAACTGTTCTCATAAGATCCACATCAACAGGTTCTGGTGGATGGCTTGCTCCAGAGAAAGAAGTATTTCCTACTTCTTCATAAGAATCACTGCTCTTAGAGCTAAATATATCAGGCAATAACTCCTTCGACTCTTGAAACGAACCCTTTCCTTTCCCTTCCTTCACAAGAGCGATTATCTCTGAATTTGTACACTTCTTTATACCAGGCATAAGTTCTTCCTCTTTCAAAGCAAGCACCTTATCAACTGCATTCCCAGACTGAGGAATCATATCCATGTCTGGGATTTTTCCAACATCACCAAGTTTCAGTGCCAAAGAGTGCTAAGCTTCACGATAAATTTCTCTAAATTCACCTCAATACATTGATCACAGTTCATCAGATTCACGCAACATAAGAGGAATCTATGGTGACTTCAACCAATTATCTCATAAGCCAGGTAATAGAAGATCAAGCACAGGATTCTCAACAGGAATTCAAGCTCTGCAAGGACAAAGATACTCTTACAATGACTACCTTTTAATGAGCATAAGCAATTTCAAATGAATCCCTCATGAGATAAATTGGAGCTCCTAAACTCCACTTCATGAGTACAGCTAACACACGCACCATGGGAACAAAGTTCTTTACGATATAATAACAAATGCAATATAAATGCCATACTGGAAACAAAGGAAACCCCAGATCTGTGACCTGAAATCCGTCAAAGAACGATAAAATGCATTGGAATTCCAAATCTCTCGAAGAAGAATGAGGGAAGAAAAACGTCGGATCAAACGCAGCTCATTCCTCCAAAGAAACCAACCTCAAAACACCCGAAACCACTAACTCTACATCTAATAAGTGGCAAGCGATAATCCCGGTATGCACGATCGACAGGCATTGTCCGGATTCAGATCCCTGACATCTGCGTTGCAGAAGCGAGATACGAACAGCTAATCCAAACAGTAAAATCCACCCCAAGAAAGAAACATCCGAGATCCAAGCAGGAAACTTTCGGCAGCCCAAAAGAAGAAAGAATCAATCAACAAACTCACCAAAAGCTCTGATTCTATGGCTTCTCGATCTCTAGCTAGGGTTTTCGGCAGCTTCGGTTCTTCTCCTGTCCGCCCCTCACACTTCCATCTTCCTCTTCGGAGAACGGAGAAAAGCGAAAGGGCGAGGAGAGCAGAAAGTAGCAGGGGATGACTGTGAGGGAACAGCATAAGCTAAGCTAGAGGGTACTTTTTCTTTTTGGGTAAATTTCGTATCAATTCCTCGAATTAACTTTTTATTTTACTTAGGTACAGATTTTTTTTTTTTTGATTTTATACTATCACCAAATATAATATTGACGACAACAGCAAATAATAAAGCGCAAAACTTTTAAAAACATTAGAATAAAATGATGATAATCACAGCAAAAAACCATAGATAAAGGATAATATATATATATAGATAAATAATAATTTTCACTGCCAAAACGCATAAGAAATGATTCAAAACTCATAACTGAAATACCTAAATTCTAGGAATCTGCAAGTAATTTTGCAGGATTTTTTTAATCAACAGTACTTTCTTCTTTTTCTTTTTCGTCTGCAAACCTTAAAAATATAATTTGCAGTCTTAATCTAATGCATCGAATGATAACATTTTGTGCTTAAAAACTCAAATTCTCATGTGATGGCATTATATTAATGCATAATTTATCTGATAATTTAAAGAATATTCAGTAAATAATTCAAACACATTAATTAATTAAAATCTCCTTGATTACGTATTGGTCAAATTATTAAAATTGTGTAGCGCTAAACTTTTTATATGGAAAAACTGATTTAAATCTATTAAGTTTGATCAGTGGGGTACAGTTTAAAATATATTAATTTGATAAATTATTTAATAATTAAAAATTAAATTTATTCATTATACGATTTCGCTTCATTTCAAATATTTGAAAGCTGACCAAAATAGATTAAAAGAGCATTTGGTTCGTTGTTATCTTGGTGTTATGTCATGTAATTTATATGTTATTTTTTAACTAATAATCTTATAATCTCAGATAAGATTATTTATATATATCATTAAACTAAACAATTACTTTCTCTTGATAACATAACATAATATCAAGATAACACTGAACCAAATGCCTTCTAAATAGCATGTCTAGATTATTGATTATGATATTAAGAAGAATGAGCAATTTAAATATCTTGAATCAATCATATAGAATAATAGTGAAATAAATGGCGGTATTATTAGTAAAATAGATGAAGTGAATAAATGCATATGAGGTTGTATAACAGAAAAATTTCACTTAAGTTTAAAAAATAAATTTTATGGGACAATTATAAAACTAGCAATGTTATATAATCATGAATGCTGGCATACAAAATAGAAATATATAGATAAGCTAAGTGTTACAAAAATGAGAATACTAAAATAGATGAGCGAGTATACAGAAAAGTACAAGATGAGAAATATGCACATCCTTCAAAAATTGAAATAACTTCAATTGAGGATAAGCTCAAAGAGAGTTAAAGTTGAAGTAATCTCAATTAACGATAAGCTCAAAGTGAGCCAGCTTAATTAGTTTGGACATATAAATCGTAAACTGATAAAAATTCTAATAAAGAAAATTAAATCATATACACTTTCTTCACAAAAAAATCTGTCATTTCATAATATAAATTTTGTGAAGAAATGTGATAATATAATGTTAAAATAATTGTATGACATGCATATAAATGCCCAAAAAAATATGATAAAAACTATAAAAAATAATCTTACATATATAAAATTAAATAAAAACATATTATATGGTAGAGTGCAATAGGAATAATAGATTCATGTAATAAATATTACATAATGGTATAAAAGTTTGATTTATCGTTATACAATAATATGATATTTTCATACTTTTATAACATTATATTTTAGCAATAAATATATTATTTATGTTAATATGTTCTCTTATTTTATGTTCTGGAGTTAATATCTTTAATTTTTCATTTTAAAAATTGTAAAATTTTCTTATTATTTTTATGATAAATTACACGTAGCTTTCTAAGCTCACGATATATTATTACGCAAATTTATATTTTTAAAATTTTAATATCAAATTTGAGTTTTAATATAATCAACAAATGAGTTTTTTTTAAACTATTATTATATTTTTTAAATTACTATCCTACCCCTCTCATCTCTCTCTCCACCACTCCTGTCAAGTCGCCGGCGATGGTCATGAAGATGACTCTCTCCTCTCCCCTTTTTCTCTCTCCATGTTCTCTTTTTCTCTCCCCTCCGCCCCTTCGCCAACTGGCGATCGCTCCGCCGATGACAGAGAGAGAAATAGAGAGAGACAGAGAGAGAACACAAAGAAAGGACGGCGAAGGCGGCCCGCTCCACTAGTTAGCATCCCCCACTTCACATCGCCAAAGTCAAAGAGAGAGTAAAGAGAGACACGAAAAAGAGAGGGAGAAGAGAGAGGTGGGGAGAGGGGTAGAATAAAATTAAAAAAAATGAATAATAAAAAAGATAAAAATCAGGAACTTAAATATTAATATTTTAAAAAATGAACTAATATAATAATATATTATAGACTCAAAAATCATTATAATTTACCCTTATTTTTATAATCGTATTCTTACTTTGTGATTATGATATCTAATAATAGCACTTATTATTATAAGACAGTTTGAAGATTTTTTTTACAAAAAGTTTAAGTTATTATTTTAAAATTTTAAAAATTTTGAAGATAAATAATTTAAAAATATATAATTTAATGAAATTAAATTAAACTACTGAATTTTTCTATATTTTTATTTAGCTTATTTGATTCTTATTTTTTTATTTGATTAATTATATTGATAATTGATTATAGTAACAAAATGTACAGTATATAAAGCAAGTCTTTAATTTTGAATGGCTTGCGCTGCATGGCCGTTGCAGCCCTACATATTTCTACGAGAGCAAATGATGTTAACTATTACGTCAGAATCCGCGCCATCAAATCTGAAGCGTACACGTAAAAACTTATGTGGCACCAATGTCACAGTCATTCGACGGCGAAGAGAGAAGGTAGTACGTTGAACAGCGCATGCCGAAGAAGCCATGTCGAACTGACTGGATACATGGCAAAAACGGGAAACCTACTGCCTTAGGAGGTAGGATTCCCACGCCCTCAAATTGCGCTGTCCATACATCGTACGGTAGAGGCCATAGCACATCTACCTTGCTGAGCCATCCGTACATCATACAGCCAAAGCCGTAGCGCGGCTACATTACAGGCAATAATGGACTGACACGGGAGCTAAGCCTACACCGTTGAAGAAACTCCATAGAATAGACCTGGGTATAAAAACCTCATTGTAACTGGGAATAAACATCTTTTCTTCTGTTCTTCTTCTCAACCACTTTTGTAATTTGACGAAAGCTGAACTCCAGTGAAAACCTTAGAAGTCTTCTCGAAAAGAGTCGTGGTTTTTTCCGCTTAGTCGATTTTTCACATAAAAAATCCTCTTGTTCTTCTGATTATTTTTCGTCACAACATTAACAAAACAAAATAGTATTTCATCAAAAATATAAAATTTAATATTAAGTTAAGTATAATTACAAAGAAGATAAATATAAATTATATGATATTAAATATGAGTATAAAAATATTACTGATAAATTATATAGTATTAAGTGTTAAGTATAAAACGAACAATATTAAGAGGGTAAAAAAATAATTTTTAATATAATATTTTTATTTATAAAATATTTAAAATTGTGTTAATTATATTTTGAGAAGTATATAAAATGTAAAATGATATTCGGATCGAAACTCTAAAAGAGTTTTTAGAAAGTACGAATTTTGAGGAAATTTCAGCCGTTCGTACACATCATCAGTAAAATTATTAATCAAGGATAATATGGTAGAAGAGAATTAAGTATTCATTGGATAATATTAAAAAAATTCATTGGATAATGTTCTATCAAAATAAAATTTCAATAGACAATATATTTATTTACAAAAATATTATCTATAAATATATATATATACATATATATGGATACTCTTTCTTTTTTCTTTAACAAGCCTTAAATAATCCCACGATACGGGGTTAGCTACATGAATCATTTGTTTTCATTGCGCTCTATCAGTTAATAAATTCTTATTTAAGTCCGAGTAATTAAGATCACTCCTTATATTTTTTTACTAAGTCTTGGTCTCTCTTCTTCTTTGTATATAGGCAAGATCCAATAACTCGATTTTTTAAATTGAAACTTCAATCGGCCTACGATTTATATGTTCAAATCATCTGAGCCAATTTTCTCTAAATTTATCCACAATTAGTGCAACACTAACTTTCTTTCGGATATATTCATTTCTCATTATATCCATTCGTATAATACATCCACCTTAACATCTTTATTTTTATAATATTTATTTTATTTATATATTTTCTCTTTGCAAGTCAGCATTCAACATCATATATTATTGTTGGTCATACTACAATTTTATAAAATTTACTTTTAAGTCTATATAAAATTTTTCTATTGCATAATATACCAGAAGCATTTCTCAATTTTACATATTCTGCTTGAATCTTTATAATAATATTATTATTTATTTTACCATTATTTTGTATGAATCGCTCACACTTCTTGATAATTTGATCACTAATTGTCACATTATCAATATAAGTATTTTTTTTGACTAAATGTGTACTATATTCATTTTTTGATTTACTGAGATAAAAATCTCTAGATTCTAGAGTAATCCTCTAAAACTCGAATTTCGCTTTAACTTTCTCTTTAATTTTATCAATAAAGATAATATCATCTGCAAAGAGCATACACTAAGGCACCTTGCTTTAAATATATCTAGTCAGGACTTCTATAATTAAAGCAAAAAAATACGAACTTAACATTGAGCCTTGGTGTAATTCAACTGTAATCAAAAAATCCTTAGTCAAACCTCCTTATATTTGAACACATATAACAGCTCCTTTATATATATTTTTAATAACTTGAATATAAGCAGTGCAAATTTCTTTCTTTTCTAAAACTCTCTAAAGTACTTCTTTTTAGACTTTATCATAAACTTTTTTCAAATAAAAAAAAATCAAATATAAATTTTCCTTTCTCTTCTTAAACTTCTCAATAAATGAAAAGCTTCTATAGTACATTTATTTTGCATAAAACTAAACTGATTTTCTGATACCTTAGTATTATGACATAATTTATATTTGATCTCCCTCTCTCAAAGTTTTAAAGTATGACTCATTAATTTAATTCCTCTATAATTAGCACAATTTTATACATCGCCTTTATTCTTGTAAATAAGTATCAATATACTCTTTCTCTTTTTATTTGATATCCATTTAGCCTTTAAAAATATATTAAATAATCTAGTAAGCCAAAAAACTCTTTTATCTTTTAAGCACTTCCAAACAACTATTGGAATGCTATCCGGTACTACTGTTTTTTTATACTTCATCTTATTTAAATTTTTTCAGACTTCAGCTTTACTGATACGTCATATATAAGAGTGATTTTTACTTTCTTTGGGGGCACTGAATTCGGTAAGATCGATTGAATTTTCACAATTTCGTTGAAAAGCTGTTGAAAGTAACTAATTTACCTATCTTTTATATCTTCTTTCATAAAAAATACTTTTTGATTTTCATTTTTAATACATTTTGCTTGAATTAAGCCTTTAATTTTTTTATCTTTTATCTTGAATACACATTTTAAAAAATTATTTAAAAATGAATAAACTTTTTACTTATTTAATTAATAAAATTAAATATTTATATAATTATAAGTTATACTTTTTCTATTAAATTGAGGAAGATCTAATACTTTATTTTAGTTAAAGAAAGAAAATTTAACTATTTATTAATATAAATTAGTGTAATTTCTATTTATGTATTTAAAATGCGATTATATGTAATTCTTTTTCATCTCTTAATTAAAATATATGAATACAAAAGTAAAGTTTTAAATATTTTAAAATAATTATGACACTTATTATATGCTTTAGATCATTTAGTATTACACCTTGAATTAATTTGAAATAATAATTTTTATTTCAAACTGAGATCTATGGTGGCCGATGCCACCTTGAGGTTGAATAATTTAAAAAATTTAGAAAGGATTACGTTGTACTTTAAAGAATATTTTTTATTCATTTAACTCTGATAATTATATATTTATTTATATAAATATTTATATTTGAAATATATAATCATAAAAAAATAATTTTTTTTAGCCATATTTGACAATGAGCTGAAAATCATGGCTAAAATTAGCCATGGTCAAAATCTTAAATTTATTTTAAAAAAACTTTAAAAATTATTTTATATCCCATCCCACACAAATTCTAATATTAAACAATTACTTTATTTCATATCTAACACAATTCTCAATAAAGTAATCAATTTTATTTCGCTTCTCACACAATTTTTAATATAATTAATTCACTTTATTTTATATCATACACACTTTTTAAAAATAACTAAAAATTTCAATTAATTTTTTTTTTCTTATTACCAAATAGACGTGTGATGAAGAGTTGGATATTTCTAGCATCATAAAGAAAATATAATTTATAGCTGTATATTTAAAATATCAAATAATATATATATATATATATATATATAATTTTAATAGTTAAATAAAAAAAAAAGATTTTTTTTAGCAAAATGTGTAATTCTCCCTTTGGCTTTAAATTGATAAAGAATTTGTATATGTTACCATACAGCTGAATTTTTTTGAGCTGTCCCCATTATATTGATTTAAAATTAATTAATTTTTTTTAGCTGGCTCATTAAGGAAAAGATGGCTAAGATGCAGGTTGAGAATAAATTCTTTGTTTCAAAGTAGAATTAATTAGTAAAATAAGTTAATAACTATTTCACATTAAAATATGATGATCATGATGAATGATGTAGGTTTTACTTAACAAAATTTGTATATAGTGATGTGGCAATCATCAATAGGCACAACAAAGATTTAAAGAATTGGAAGAAGATGAAGAGAAGAAAGCAGAAGATTTGCACATTATTTAGAGAGAAAAATTGTGATGCCCGTAACCGAAGAGGGCGAAGAGTGATTGCTGGATAATATCTTAAGAGAAAGGAATCACTGAGTCAAAGTATAGTTCCTGGCATGCTTCTAAGCTGATAAGAAGTGGTAAAAGGGGCATAGGAATGAATCGTGCTACATCAAAAGATGAGAGATCCTGAGGTGTATAAGTAGATAATATGATCGCAAATAGTAAAGGTACTTTTTAAGGTAAAGCTGTGAGGCAGGTAACCTTCGATTGAAGAAAATACTTAAAGGTATACATATTTAGTTTGAGCAAATGTGTTTGGAGTCACGTAGATGTAACTTGAGCTTAGAAATTCATCAGGAATTCATCACGAATACTCAGGAGATTTGTGACCCAGGAGATTATCCCTAAGATGTCTCGTAGCTTACCTATCGATGTTGGTATGCTACTCGGGATTAGACTAATTAAAATTATAAAATATGTGTGGCATATTAAAGTTTTATCATCTTACTATGTGAATGAGTGAGATTAACGTGAAAATTCAAACGAGTCATAAAAGGAGAAAGGTGAGAGATATTAGGATGAGGTAATTAACTTTGGTTTTAATATTATAATATTCCATAAAAATATTGATTTTAATATTATTTAGAAATTTTTTAAGAAATAAATTAAGACCCTGGATTTAAATGAAATCAAAATTGATATGGAAAGATACCTGTGTAATAACTCTAAAAATATGTTCCTCAACGAAAGAATTCTCTAACTACAGGACCCAAACATAATTTATCAAATACTTTATTTACTTTAGACTTGAAATACATATGAAAATCTCATAAAACAATGCGATAATGGATCGCATAAAACGAGCTTTGTTATATGGTGGCCCAGTAATCTGCCGTTCAAGTGGGCCCGGCCCATCTACTCTGACGTGCACCGACCTACAAAGGCCATCTTTTCTCAAGGACTTATAAATAATAATTAGGAATTTTACTTACAGGTTCCAAATACTTCTAGTGCATTTACTAAGGTCGTACTTTTAAAATTGATTCACTTTCTTAGCCCCGAAATTAGCTAGCGCACCCATTATGGATCATAGAGGAAACGAAAACTACTTCGAGTTTAAAATTTAGATTCACGTCACAAAAATTTATTCGATACAAATACAACAATTATACACATCAGTTATCGTATATCTTTCAATTTCTCTCTCTATGTATATTTCTTTGGGTGGTGATCTCTCTCAAGTGAAAGATTCAGTTCATTCATTTTAGAGTGAAGAATTTTTGCATCAATAATATATATATATATATATAATTCATACTTTGAAAAAATTATGATTTTTAATTTGTTAATCAATTTTTTTTGAATTTTAGTCGCAAATAGTAAGAATTTAATTACATATGAGAGTAAATTACAGAAACTCAAGTACTATTAATTCTTACTATTTGTAAACTAGAACTCAGTAAAAATAATTGATTTAAAGATTGAATAACAGATTAAGGTAAAATCTTCGGAATGAGATTTTGGTTTTATATTTTGCTTTTTAATGAAATTTGGTCACCTTTAATCATTTTTAAATTTTATTTTGAGAGGATCTTACCCTCCTAGAAATCCTCACATTGAAAGCTAATTCATACACAAATTTTATTTTACATATTAAAAATCACCTTTAATTAAAAAAATCAAATTTATTTCAATTTTTTGAACTATTCAACAAAAATAAAAATAAAAAAATTCAGTGTTTGCAGCCTTTGTGCCCTTTTGAAATTGAAAAAGTTACAAACTCTCTTTCCTTATTCCTCTTCCCTGCCTTTGACCAAGCAAAGGCTGAGGGATGTGAGGGGAATTAATGTGTGGGGAAAATTTTCAAAAACAACCTCTCAAGCCCCGTGAGAGTTTAAAATTAATCTGGTTTAATTTTAATCAGTTATATCACATCATACATAAAATTTAATATTAAAAATTAATTTTATTTCACATCCTATATATATTCCTAAAATAATAACTAACTTACATCACATTCCTCACATATCTCAACATAATAACTAATTTTATATCGCATCCCTCATATATCCCAATATAATAACTAACTTTATTTTACATCACTCACAATTTTTAATAAAAAAAATATCTCTATCCAAGTTTAATTTTAACCTTCTTAAATTTAACCTTACAAACAGTGATTATTTGCACTGCAATTTATCATTTGATTGGTAGAGTCATCATCAAACCTAGGGCAGAGTATTACGTCAGAAACTCACCGGTTAATTCAAAATTCACTCGCATTTTATTTGATTCAAAATTAAAATTCATTTATCTCGTAATTGACTTAGACATACTAATTTGTGAGATTGTATTTATATATTATGCTGGTGCATATTGTAATCTTAAATATTATATATACGTTACTAAAGTTAACATTCATTAAAAAAAGGAATAGGCATGCTTTGTTCATAGGTTGTCATCAGCCTAATACTATCCCGCAACAGTCATACTAGCCGAACACCATTGCCACTGCCGATCTTCCACTGCCCCATCAATTGTCACAATTAAATGGCTGCCTTATCGCCAATTAGTCGCTACTGAAAATCCCGTTGCTATAATTTGGCCACCACTATCATGCGACAACCACCAACAATCACGCCACCTGTTACTGACCATAGCCAGTTGCTGCTACTGGCTATCATTATGGGCGTTTGAGTTAGTCTGGCCTAAGTATTCCGGTTAACGAATTATAACGATTAAATATTAAAAATTAGAAGGGAAGGCAGTCAATATCTAAAAATAATCTTTCAAAATAGTGTGTTAGCAATTGCACCAATCTTTTAAATAATAAATAAATAAAGTTTAAGCTCTTTTCTAGATGATGTTAGAGTGAATCACAAGAGAGCTGTGATTATTTATCACTAAATTGACTTGTTTAAGAAGTTTTAATTCCGAATTATTCAGTTTAAAACTAAAGATCTCAATTATTACTAGGCGCATGCAACAATTCCCGAAGATCTGAGAACCGATCCGGAACCGAACCGAGCTGATAAATTTGAGTCGAGTTTAAATTGATTCGAGTTTATTTTGGTTCTTAAAATATTCAAAACCGATTATATAGTCTAGCTCTTGAGTCTAATATATGTTTCTAGTAGAACCAAATTAACACAATTTAGATGTATAGTAAAATATAAAATTCAAAAATATTTTTCGCTAATCATTTCAATTTAATTTCTTTATAATTTGATTCTAATATTTTTCTAATCATTATTTTATATTTTTCATTTTGTTTTGTTACTATGATTTCTCCCCAATCTTTTTCTTTAAGTTGTTTCTATTACTATCATTAACGCATCGTTACCGGGTTCCAAGGTTTTTAGGCAGTCGACGGCCAACGTAAAATTTGTCGAATCAAACATGACATGAATACTTTAGAAAATTGCAATAAATCTAAGGTGTTCCCTGAAAGCGATGCACTGTATTATCTGAATACAGTGAGAAAATTGATAGAGCCCAATGAAAACAAAAGATTCATGTAGTCAACCCCACCTACTGGGATTAAGACTTGGTTGTTATTGTTGTTGTTGTTTCTATTACTATCGTTACACGGATGATATAAAATATTAATTATTTTTGAAATTTATAATTACATATTTGATTATACATTTGTTTTATTACATCAATTTGGATTTCATTCTCTTTCAGAATCATAATCTCTAATTTTTATCATACACATTCGTACTCATTTAAAAATTAGTATAATTCTCAAATTAAATATTATTCATTGAACTTAAACTCAACCTAAACCCAATAGTTCGAGTCTAAATCAGGTCATGAGTGCACGGGTTGGATTTGATTTTATATATAGTAGAACCGATTTAACTCAAGTTGAGTACGTAATAAGTGCGGACCCGAAACAAACGGAATCAACCCGTCACAGCCCTAGTCTATAATTGATTAATTTATTATTTAATTATTAGAGATACATAATTTTTTTTTATTTGGAATAAATAGAAGAATAAGGTCTTTGGCCTAATGGCTGGCAACTTTTGATTGAAAGTTGACTGCTTGCTCAATAGTCATTTCAAGTTTATATAATTTTGAAAGTCATCTTAATTTCATTAATCAACTCATTCGAAATAAAATGCAATAAAATTTAAAATTAACTCAATAATAAGTGAATATATATATTTATTTATATTTATACGTAGGTATTATGAAGGTTGGATACTGTGCTGCCATGAAGTAATAAAGTAGAGGGTACTGCTAAAATCAGAATGTATTACTTTTTCTTCTTTGGATATATTGAGACATAATTAATATAATATGTGAAATGTAATAAATTTTTTATATTAAAATTTACATTAATGCAAAATATATAAAAGAAATTAATTGAATAATTGTAAAAAAAAAAAAAATATCGCTTAGATACTTAACCTTAGAAGATAACATCATATATTTTTATGAATTTAAAAATTTTAATTTACAAAAATACTCCAAATAAAAAAATTTACATGGCTTTTTTAAACAAATTTTAATTTAATAGGGCACTCAAGTAGAAAATCTACATCAAACATTTGATTTAAGCCTAAGTTAAAAATCCTCAAAAACTAAACCTCAATCAGAAATAGTCATTTAATTTTTTTTTTCCCTTTCTTTTGCATTTTCATTTACTTGGCCTATAGGTCTTATTTGATTGAAGACCAAGCGAGCTTGCAACATCTAAATTTAATTTAGAAATTGGAAACCTTTCTAGTTTCTTCAGATTTTACAAAAAAGTTCCATGGAACATGAAATTGAAATGTTTGAAGATTCCCTTTATTCAAATTACACTAAAAATAATTACAAAAAGAATAACTAAAATCGAAAACTTTGTTTTATCTAGCCTTAACCCGATTAAGGGGGAGTTTGGTTCAAGTTATCTTCATGTTATGTCGTGTAATTTAAAGAAAATAATTGTTTGGTTTCACAACATCTTTAGATAATCTTCGAAAAAAAATTATAAAATTGTGACTCAAAAGATGACATCTAGATAACGTCGAACCAAACACCTCTAAACCTTAACTGGAAACAATATTGGTCTACTTACCTGTATAAGCAGGCTTTCGCTTCTCAGCAAATGCTGCTAATCCTTCAAGACGATCCTCGGTGTGAAGAAGCTGCCCGTAGCATTCTTCCTCAACTGACAAGGCTGAAGACATTTTTGCCTGCAGCATCCCTTGGTCTATTGCTCTTTTAGCCATCTTTATAGCCAATGGACCCTGCATCAATACGTTAATCAATTGTTTAATCATCTAGGTACTTTAGTTGTATTAGATGATGCATGCATGAGGCAGAGATCAAGCAAGTTTGAAATTAATTCAAACCTACTTATAAATCTTAAGAAGAACAAACAACTAAAAAAGCAAATAGCCGCGAGCACCAGCCGTTATAATAGAAATTTAAGAGTCGATTTCTCAAATCAATCCCAAGTCTAGGGTTGTAAATGAACCAAGCTGAGGCAAGCTTAGCTTTGTGCTTCCTTAAAGCTCACTTCAGATTTCATTTTTCAAGCATGTTCATAACGAGCTGAGTGGAAGCTACGTTCAAGCTTGATTCATTTACAAATAAACTAGCAACTGATCTTCGTAATTGAGCTTCATATCAAACATGTTATTGAGCTATCTATAAAGGATCTGATATCACGCTCAATAATCAAGTTCTTTTATGAAACAATTATCAACTATTAAATTGGATAACTGATGATGAACGGAAAAAAAAAAAAACTATAACAATAAACAGTTTATTCTTTGAGACAATGACACCAAATTAGCATTTACTATCATATCATATTAAAATAACTAATATTAATCAACTCCGCCTAAAATTGTGCTTTGAATGAGCATGTTCACTATCTTCACATGTATTGTTTATGTTCACGAAAAATTTTATCAAATAAATCAGATAATGCAGAAATGAAAGAGAAATAAACAAAAGTATCTGAGAGAAAGTTAGGGAGTACTTTTACGTGAAAACTGAATGAAGCCAGGAAAACTACAATGCTGACGGTTTTTAAAGTTTCACTATATATGTGAGGGTACAAGTTTACAGGTGGAGAAAGTAGAAAAAACAAAATAGTACAAAAATGGCCCCAGGTCGAGGAGCATTGAATGAACTCTGGGGATCGAGTCTGGACACTTGAGAATGCTTACAGGGCTGATATATAGGGATCTATGGAATTGAGATCTCCAACATTGTCATTTATCTCTTCCACTATTTATAGGGCCTGTCTGGCGAGAGTACCAAAATAGTACTAGTTTAAAAAACAACAATAATAATAAATAAAATTTTCTAATCATTCTACACAAATTCTAATATTTAAAAATATTATTTTATTTCACATATACTCAATAATTTTTAATAAAAATATCAACTTTATTTCGCATCCTAAACTAGCATGGATTTCTTTGAGGACCTATTAAGATTCCTCTAATCAAAGACACCTGACTAGTGGTCTCGAATAGCAGCGTCTGTAGAGTTTACCTTCGTGCATCAAACACTTGGAAGAATTGCATCTAAGCCTCTTGGCTTTCCTTCCTGCATTTAAGGAGCTTCTTGATTGTTTGGTATTTGATTATGTGATCCATCCAGCTTGGTGAGCTCTTGATAGACATTGATTCATGTTCGTCATAGTTTGGTTAAAATATGTTTTGTTCGTGCTCCATGTCCACTCTCTTAGTCTTAGCCAATTTGTCAGAGATGGAATTTCAAAATCATCAAAAGCTCCTCTAGTTTTACTGTAATCCCACTTAAATAATAGCTTAAACCCTAAATTATCATTCAAGTAAATCTGGCCTTTATTCCCTTCCTAATGGACGCTGATCCCTTGCTTAGAGGAATCTAGCTAGGTAGTACAATCACTCATCACATATATTTCAATAATGGTTGTAGGGTTATCCAATATAGATATGTACCAATAGGATTGGTAGCCACACACATATATATGTATATATATATATTTCAATAATGGTTGCAGGCTTATCCAATATAGATGATATAGATGTCTAGCAATAGGATTGGTAACCAGACACACACACACACACGTATTTAAATAATGGTTGCAGGCTTATCCAATAGAGATATGTCGCAATAGGATTGGGATCCATTCAAGCTGGCTTGACTCAATTGGGTTGAGTCCGAATAATGTCCATCACTAAAACAACACGTGGAGACAACAATAAAAATAATGGTATAATGCGCCTACATCATTCATTTACAACCCTAATTGAACCTGTCATGTATAACAGTCAAATTTGCCCAGGTCAAATCAAAGTTAATCAAAACTTGACCATAGTTCTAGACAAAACAAACAGTTAACGGAAGTGTGCTAGATAGAACATAAGCATTTAGTATGTACTGAATGCACATTTTGCATTTCAGGTGTCAAATACAAATTAAGAAGTTTCAGCTATGAATATAAATTCCCAAAAAGTAAGTACCCAGTGTGCCAAGTGTTTACTTTGAAAATCAAAATGCAGATATATAGTGAACATGACGTCAATTTCAATATCAAGGTATGACTCGAAATAATAATCGATCTTGAATTGGTTAAAATTGAGCCGCTTTATATCATGTTTATAGTTTTGATTATGGTCTTCACCTTTTCATTTATGTCTCTTGCAATCTGAAGAGCTTTGGTGTAAGCTTCCCCTGCTGGCACGCAGTAATTGACCAGGCCTTTACAAATGAACAAAAAATGCCTAAATTTCTGACCAAGAAGTACTTAGTTTACTAAGAAAGAACTCAAAACAAACAAGATTAATAATGTTTTACCCATTGACAATGCTTCTTCTCCAGGGACCCTCCGACCAGAGAATATAAGCTCCTTGGCACGTGATCTTCCAACTATTTGTGGAAGGCGTTGGGTGCCACCAGCTCTGCCAGAATATGGAGAAGGCAATGTTTGAGTATAGGAATATTCTAAAATAGTTTTTTTTTTTTCATTAAGAACAGTTTTAAATGTAATATCAAATTATGATGATTAGTATATAATATTGATTGTATCTCCAATATGTCATATACCAAACATGACTTTTGAATTTGTATTTAACATTACAAAATTTTACAAAAGTTTCAAAAGCAAGATGTTTAGAATACAAACATCTCTCTCTCTCTCTCTCCCTCTCTTTAGCATGAGAATTATTTTGTAAACAAAAAACAAAAAACAGGATATTTTCAAAACTAACCTGCCACAGTATACATAAATATATGTGTGTGTGTGTGCACGTTGATGTATATGTAGAATCCGTACGCACAAGAAGCATAATGATTCAAGCTTTAAGAATAGCTAACAGTAGGTACGGTTTCAGAAAAGTAAGATTCAACACCCAAATGGCATAACAAAAATGTATATGATAATAAACAAAACAAACTTTAAAAATGAAACCCTCAACGTAGAACACAAGCGCTCAACCCCACCTAGTGGGATTAAGACTTGGTGGTGGTTGTTGTCTAAAGAATGTAAGTAAAAGAGATTACTTATAGATAGTCCTGTAATATATGTAGAGTGAATCACTTACACTACATGAATAATACATAAAAAATGTAAAGCTCCTATTAATTCAAGATATAAGGGTGATAATGCAGATCACATCAACTCACATATTGACTCGAAATCAAATAAACAATAATTGACTCAAATTAAACTTGATACCAGACATATTGGCATGAATGCATTTTATAATAACAAACTTTAAAACTCACCCAGGAATTATTGCAAGTCCCGTCTCTGGCAAGCCAAATGAGGCAGCCTGTCCTGCAGTACATGCAAAAGCATTTACAAGGTCAACCAAATGTGTAAATGACGTGATAATTGATTTTTATTGCTAGCTTTCAATACGGATGTGTAAGTTCTACCGCATATACGTAAATCACAAGAGAGAGCCATTTCTAGCCCACCACCTAGTGCGGCTCCTTCAATAACAGCAATAGTAGGAACAGAAAGAGCCTAGTAAGGAAAAACCAATTAAATCCACCGAAAACATGGTTACACAAAAAACTTATTTATTTGAGGTCTAAGAAAGCCAAAAAAGAGAAGTATCGTATACCATGTTTAGTTGGAATAATGCACCTGTCTAGAACATAATGATGTATATAGATACGAAAATAAAACGAGAAACATCTAATTCAAGATTAGTTCAAAATATGAGCTGTGCGGAACATCATCATACATGAAATGTAATATGCTGACAACCAAAAATACATAGATACAATGATGAGGTAGATAAAATAATTTATTTTCTAGCATTTTATATTTACTATTGTGTTAGTTACGTCAAGTTCACTGAGATTAGGCACCATTTACTTTGACATCTCAAATATTAATATAATACAAATGGGTTCCTCAACTTCAAAATAATTTGCAATCGGGTCATTTCATCACAATAATCATAAATTCTGAACGTACTTACTGAAATATCCTTTATTTTCAACCCTAAACCTTCTCTATTGAAAAAATAAATACCCTAAAAGAACTACTTTTAAAAAGGAATCACAGCTAAACTGTAAAAATATAAAATTATCCTGGACCAATACCTGAAAGCTTAAGCATTTAAATTAGTTGGTAATTAGATATTTAACATAGTATAAAAGCTAGAGATCTTAAGTTCGAGCACTAATAACCCTCTATTATCTTTAGCATAATATTGAAAAAAAAATACTTATGCTGAAATCCACGCTACAAATGTGAGTGAGCGTGTAAGAATAGAAAGATATTCTCAAGCCATAACCTACAAGTTAGTTGAAAAACATGTCGACAAAATGGATGCCACTACAGTAGTTGAAGTGGATAATGTTCCAATTTTATCGACCCAATGGTGGCAAGAATTCCCTGTTGAAAGACATCATTATAATGTTAAATGATGTCATCGTCAATGAAATCAAGTTGATCATCACTGTGACCAGTACAGCTGCTGTCGCCTTTGAGCCATAGATTTAGGGGGAATAGAATTGATTGAGGAAAGGAAATGAGTAAATTCATCTCAGTGGATCAAAACAAAAGATGAATAAGAGAAAACAATAGTTATATTTTTTATGAAAATGATATTTGTTAAATTCAACATTATTGAGAGGCTTTAAAAATTAATATTTTTCGATACTTAGGACATGGTTGAAACACCATTTTCAATTGAAGGGCCTAATTGAATATTCAAAAAAATTGCATAGGACCAAATTATCTCAAATTAAAAAATTGGTATATCATAATTGGTACTATATGTTTAACAGGAGCTCAAGTTTTATTATAAATTTTTAGTTAATTACTAATGTAGTGGAATTTTTCACTATTTTGAAAAGTTATTTGAGATACTTCTAATTTTATTATTTTGATAACTATTTGGGTTAATTATTGAAAAGTCCCTATAGTTAACCCCTCATTACACTTTGGTTTATAATTTTTAAAAACTTTTTCATAGGTCCCTACAGTTTATCTAATATTACAAACAAAGTGTCTCCTCAGTTATCATTAACAGATTTTCAATTTTACTCTTCATATTTCTTCAAATTTTTAAAAACTTGTCATTCTTGTATATTCTTTCACATCTCTTTCTTCACTAATCATCGCCTATCTACTGTCGCCTGGCCACCACTGCCCCACTCTTTGGCTTCCTCCGTCATCACCCTCCTCCCAGGGAGGGAAAGAGAGAGAAGAGAGAGAGAGAGGCTCAGCCTACTACACTACGGAAGTAGGCAAAAGAGAAAGAGAGAGAAACAGGAGGTGACAAGCCCTTGCCGCAATAGAGGAAAGAGAGGGAGAAGGGGGGGAGGAGGAAAAAAGAGAGAAAAATGAGAGGGCAAGCGCACAGCCCACCCCCTTCCCCCTCCTTCTGCTTTGGAAAGAGAGGGAGGGAAAGAGAGAGAGAAGAGAAAGAGAGGAGGGCAGCCTGCCCGCCACTAGCTTCCCAACAAGGACAGAAGAAAAGGAAAAGGGGAAGACACCCAGAGAGAAAGAGAGAGTTGAGGTAATATTGGAATTTGAAAAAGTTAAAAACAAAATATTCCTTAGATGATAAAAATCGTCAATTTGGACCTTTCATGTAATAATCATGATTTGCATGGACTTTTATTGTTACAAAGTTTTCAAAATAAGGACCAATTAGAAAGTTTTGAAAAAATGTAGACTAAAATGTAAGTAGGGGTTAACTATAAGGACTATTAAATAATTAACCCTTTTACTTTTAAAGTTTCCTTCTCTTGCATGTGCAACAGTACATCATCCATTACTTTGAAATTGTTGAACTTAAATGAATTGATAAACAATACTGCATCTTATTCATTTTTTTCAATTCTTTTTATCATTTTTTCGTCTTCTCTTAACTCCTATTTCTTCTCCTCTTTCCCTTTGTTCTAAATGCATACCAATATATGGGCACCCTCATACAATTACATTTTTGGATCACAAATAGAAAGAAAAACGAGCAATAAAAGTACGAGGTGAATTAAAAATTTCCCTCTCCATCTCGAGCGCTAAAGAAAAAACATATAAGAGTGGGAAAAAATAGGTTTGAACAATCTATCAATTACGTGCTGTCAAGGATGCCCACACTTATGAAAACCTATAAAAACTCTTGAGCAGACAAGCAATCCTCATGAAAGAAATGCCAGTAAAGCACTAAAGCACACAAGGCATAAGCGCACATACCTCCAATAAAGAGAAAGTTGAGCGCAGAGAGTTAACAAATTGTTCAACTTCTGTTGCACTCATACGTTTGCGTTCCTGCCATTATAGCGACAAGATTAGTGATCCACTACAACAAACGTAGAAGAAAACATGTGCAAAATATCACAACAACAAACGTAGAAGAAAACATGTGCAAAATATCACAAAAACCGTCGAGCTTGATAAGAAAATATAATTTTTCAAATAACTAAAGCAATAAAGAAAAAAAAATCCAAGAAGCATTGCATCCCAAGGACCTACACTATTTAAAATAATGAAACATTGTAGCAATAAGTTGGGATACAAAGTTCTCTAAACTTGAGAACTCAAGTACTAGAAAAAAAGTAAGACAAAGAAGTAGCAGACCATCTGCAATTGATAGAGTTGACATCTACCTCATTCTCATTCATCTCATTGAAAGCTACCAACCCTCGAGTCAACCACAAGAGTTCTTAAAAATAATAGAAAAACAATAATCAACCATGTAGATCACACTTCCAAGAAATGTGCACCACCTGTGAGCTTGTCTATTCCATGCAAAAATAGACAAGCTAAACTTGAACATTAACCTTGTCAAGGCCCATACCAACACAGTCAAGGTACAAGACTATCGACTTTATCCCATTTCAAATCGAGCCTCACAATTTTTGTCAAAAGTCACCTTGATATATTAGCATAGGATCTAACACTCGTGTCCCAATAACTTTTCCACCATTTCTAATGTGTGTCCCATTGTTCATACTCTACACCACCATAAAAACCAATCAGGAGTCGCATATTGAGCAAGCTATAGGCTCCCACGATCACCCCCAGTCCTCGAACCACATTATACACAAAAGGTCGATTTTCAAACAAATTATTACGGTTAGCCTCGACACTATCAAGCTATTGTCCATTTTAGTCTAGCTCATATCAAGCCACGTAACAAGGTATTGTTCGCAAAAGGTGTTTCAACATACTAAAATAGGACCTTACATGTGCAGCCAAGCAACTTTTCGTACCTTTCTAATGTGGGTCTGATTAATTCTAGTTAGCACCTATTAACCTAGTTGCCTGACATGAGCCGCATATTATTCAAACTCCAGGCTCCAATGATCAATCATATCCTCCATCGAATTACATACCTCTTGAAGTTTGTTTAGTAATCAAGCCATTAATATTGAAACCAAGCTCAAACAATAGCAAACTCATTTATGCTCAAGTCAACAAAGCCTTCAATAAGTCGATGTTCAAGTTGATGAGTTACAACTTAACCAAAATAAGAATGTATGTATTTAAGAGACAAGGGGGGGTCGTCATAACATCTAGACCAACAAATCTATTATGAATGACATGAAGATACAATTGGATCTTATTTACATAAAACAAGAAGTGAAAAAACAACAATAGCAAACCAAACCATTTATGTATAGAGCTTTATAAATCACATTTATGTAAAACACAACAATAGTAACCAAACCTTAATCATGAAATAGTTGGGATATACGAAATAAATCACATTTATGTATAGAGCTTTATAAGTCATGATGAACATAACCAAACCATTTTAAATATTCCTCCATATTATTTTCTAGTTCTACAGGCGATGCCAACTTTCTCTATTATAATCTTTCCTAATGTATTTCACTCTAGTAGAGCCATTACCTAACTTATCATCAATATCTTAAGTTCTTAACTACATTGACCACATAGACATTTTACCACTTAACTACTAAATATTCATTCTATAAAGCATAGCTGGTTGGATAATAGTTTATCAAACTTTCCCTTCATAGATATCTTGCTATAGTATAGCACTTCTACTGCACCTCCTTTTTAACCATCTTGCATTGATTTTTAGTTGGCATCCTCTTCTATACTTATTAAAATGGATGACAATCCCGAAGCATTTAAAGTTCTCTCGCAGTGAGATTATTGTCGAGACTGTTGTCCCGCTTAGTCCCACAACATGTGCTACTTCCTTTTCAATATCATTAATCCTACAATGCATATATCATATATTGATGCTCAATCTAATTCCTGTCACTTCTACAACAATCTTGCAAGAACTCAATTTCTGATTAACTCTATGAATCTCATCCAGTTGTTCTATAACATCCTCAAAAAGCATACAACATAGACTTTCACCTTGAATACGCTAAGCCAACCCCTTCTTCACCAACATAAAAAAGAGAACTTAAAGCGGAACCATGGTGCAGTTCGAATCGTAATAGTAAACTCTTTAGAATTATGCCAATAATCATTCAATTGGTAACCGCTCCATATGTCCCTAAGGACATTAATTAATCTTATGGACACAACTTTCTTTCAATGTCCACCAAAGAACCTCCTATTACAAGCATAATATAACAAAAAGAAAAAGATATGGGATTTCAATTCTTCAAACAAACAAACAAAAAAAAAGATTTGAGACTTCAGCATTTAAATATAACATTTTGTGCGCTGTGTATAATCATCCCCAAATGCGACTGTAATATTAAACTTAACTATCGATAAAGCTCCCATAAGTATCTAACTGCTGAAGAGCTAAACCGCACAGAAAGCTTTTAGCCACAGGCTTTAGGATAGCACAAGTTCTTCCACTTGCAATTGAGATTTCAGGTGTCATGCAAACTATTCCTAGCTCCAAAATTGCTCCGGAAAGAAGTTTTCTACTGAGAAGAAAAATGAGAATTATAGCAGTTACCAAGAACATTACTGGCAAAATTTTAAAGCATGTCACGTTATGTACTACCCTTCTTACTAAGCTTTGTCTGATAACCTATTTAGAACACTCAAAGCAGAAATCTAAGCCAGCTAAATCATATTTTTACTGACTGAAACCAACAGTTGTCGGCAGCATGAAACAAACAACAACCACCAAATGTGGCTGATGATTTCACCTTGAGATCAGCACCAGCACAGAAAACCTTAGGGACGGAACTTCTGATCAGCACAACCTTCGCCGAAGAGTCCGTATCAATCTCCTCTACAGCGCTACGCAATCCCCAGAGCATCTCCTTCCCGATCGAGTTCTTGGCCTCAGCCCTCTCCAGCTTCAGGTCCACAATCCCTGTAAAGAAACCCTCGATAAAGAAAGAGATCGACCACTGTGCGAGATCGTAAGATCTTTACCTGAATCCGAATCGCATAGCCTCTCCAATCTCACCGGACCCGGGGCGGTCTGAAGAATTAGATTCCTTCGAATCAAGAGGTGAAAACCACACCGCGTCGCCACGGCGGTGGGAGCCAACGGCTGACATCTCCAATCGCTGCCATTGTGAAGAAGTCGAGCAGCCGCGGCAAAGCTGCCGTTGTCGGAGGAGAGAGGACGGCGTGAAAGTAGGACTCGGATTCGGAGCATTATCGCCACGGATGGCCGGAACGGACAGTGAAGCGGGAAGCGAAGGTGACGGCGATTTTCGGGCAAGAGTGCAGATCAGATCGTCGATTTTGTTTTATTAAAAAAATAAATAAATTAAATATCATAAAAAACTTTAAATTTCCTACATTTCCTTTTTTTAATGGAAACAGACGATAGAGTTAATTATAATCTTTATATATATATATATATAGCCTTCATTTATTTAACTATTAAAAATTAATTTTATTTTAAATTTTATATATATTACTAAAATAATAACTAATTTATATTATATCTCTCATATATCCTAACATAATAACTAACTTTATACCACATCTCTTACATATCTTAATATAATAACTAATTTTATTTCATATTATTCATAATTTTTAATAAAAAAATATTTTATTCAAATTTTAATTTTAATCTTATTAAATTTAATTTTATAAACAAACACGCCCATAGAATTAATTATATTCAAAACTTGAAAGTACTCAAACCTTCATGTGGCAAAATACTATTATGTATCATATATTTATTTAAAATTTTATACGACATCTATGCTCATGACTTAATTTGTTATTATAATATAAAGATGCTTATTTATATTTAGAGGAGCAAATTAGAGAGCACAGAGCTCTCCCCTTCTCAATCAACCTTGCAAGACGAGGCATCAAAACTCTGTCTACCTCTCTAGGAATGCCCAATTGTGCAGGAGGTTCGCTTATCTTCGTCTATTTTATTCCCACTCTAGAAGTTTTAGGGCAACCCTATGATTGGCCTCTATTATTTCTTGGTGGAGAAAGACAGTCAATAGTGTGGAACCTTTTTATACTATTGCATCAAATATATGGCTATTCAAAGATCAGTTTTACCTTCGAAGATATTCCATTACAAAGAGAGCCAACTCTCACAAGAGCGGACGAGTTCTATCGGATTAATTACTAGATCTCTTTGCAAAAAATTAGACAATCCAAAGCCTAATTTGGTTGATTGCACTCAAGATATTGGGGCTTCACAAAAGATATAATTTGGTTGATGGATCTTTGAACCGATTAATCTCACAAATTATATAATTTAAAAATATACTCAGTTTCGCCGATGTAGAAGCCATCCCAGAAATAAGCATTAAAATTCAAATAGGTTTTCTTTCCTTTCATCCTACCACTACTTTATATATACACCGATTAAATGGAATAGCCCATGTTAAATATGGGCGGAGAGAGAACCTATTTATAGAGAATTGAAAAAATTCGGTACGCTCGTTAAGTAACCAATCGAATGGATGAGACTTGTCCTTACTATTAATAATATTTATGAATAAGATCGTATTAATAAATTTATCCAATTTTTAAAGTCATTTAAATTAATTAAAATAATTCAAATTTTGAAGGTCACGTAATGATAATATTTAAATCTTAATAATTATTTGCTTGTTTATTTAAATGGATAATTCAAATATTAAAAGAATATTGTTTAAAAGCTTACAAATTAATTAATTCTCTTTTAACTACAAATTAGAAAGCTAGTTTAATTAATTCCAAGAGTAGCAAGTATATATGACTTGAATGATAATTAATGATCAAAGCTAGCTATTACGAATTTTTATTAAAAACCAATCAAAACTATTGCCTAAATTTGAGTTTGGTTTAAAATACGTATTAACCATTTAGTCAGCAATAGTATTTTTTTTTTTTTAATGCTTAAATAAATTTGAGTGAAATATAAATGATAAAGTGAATGTAATTTGATGGTAATTAGAATTGAGACAGGTTAAATTATATGTTTTTTTAAAAAATTGTGAGATTTATATATTTGTCTGCGTGCCTAGCCTTTATTATTAATTGGAAATCTAAAGATAAATATGTAAATCTTTCATCCATATTTGATAAATAATTATGGCACGTCCATAAAATTTACATCTATTACCATATGAAAAAAGATTTCTTAATTACTTGGTTCATAAAGTGAAATTAATTATGATAAATTATATTTCCTTAATTTATTAGAAAAAAATCTCATACATAACTTTTTTTAATTTAAGAATAATTAATATCATCCATAAAATAAATATTATAAGTCTTAAATTTTTAATTGATATTTGCGTAAAACTTTATTATTTTATTTGAGGATATATAGTCTGTACATATATGTAATGTAAAATTGACTTTGCATTGAAATTTTAATAATTAATTATATAGTTTTTCCTAATTTAATCTTTTTTTCTGTATATTAAAAATATTTAGATAATTTTTTTATTTATTTTCCACTTTGCAATCTATATAAAGAGGAGTAAAGGGAAGGCTAAGTATCACAGTCTTGATTCTCATAGCTAGAGAGATGGCGCATATTTTTAGCAAAAGTGTTGTATTATTTTATCGGGGTTGCCCGCCGAACTGCGCCGATGATTTCACAGACGAATGGCTCTTCGTGAACGTCGGCTACCACATGAAAGATCGAAAAGTACAGATAAACTCGATTTCATATACTCTGGATGATCTGATCCCCAATCTTGCCAGCGTGGAGGATTACATGAAGATAGTGATGCAGGCAGAGCTATTTTACTCGGCCAACGATGAGCATCATCACATACCGATCATGGAAAGGGGGAGAATCGCTACATTCATCAAGAAAATAGTAGAGTGGTCATTGCGCAATGATCGGGTCAAGAGGTTGAAGTTCTATTTTGAAGTTTTCGTTCCAGAAGAGTGGTTGAAAAAAAAGAGCAGGATGAAAATGAAGATTTATGAGGAAGACTATGATGGGAGAAGTGATGGGTGCGGGATTTGCTTGGATGAGTTCTCGAACGAGTTGAAAGTGCTGCGCACGTCATGCGGACATAGATTTCATTCCCAGTGTATCAGTCGATGGTTTGAAACGACCAGCACATGCCCGATTTGTAGGTCGGATATTGAAGATAAATCTTGATGGCATGCTTTGAATAACAGCTGGCTGCGTCTATAGATTTTTATTTAATTGAATTTGCTTCTTTCGTGCCTATTGGAACAGTTTATATGCAGTTTAATTAATCGAGTGTTTTTATATATTAGCAAATCTATATATGGATGAATATTTTTTCTTCATTATTTGAGATTAATTTTATATGTTATTGGTGGCTGTTGGGAGAGAGCCCATGAATTTTTGTGAAGGCGTGCGGATGGGATTCTCGGCGGCGGCGGCGGCCTCAAAGGGAGCGGGAGGCTTTGCGGCGGCGAGTCAGAGGAGCCACGGCGCTAGAAGAAATTAGGCGGAGATTAATTTGCGGTTATTTAGGATTTCAATTTTTAGAGTTTAAATATTATAAAAAACAAACCTAAATTAAAAGGTTTTTTTAATAAAAATATTTATTTTTATTATACTTTTTAAAAATCATTATTAATTTAATTGCAGTTTAATAATAAGGGTGTTTTTCAGCTTAAGATCTATTTAAAGTGCTTTTGTAAAATATTCATAATTTTTTTTTCAGTTTATCTTATTTACATTACTCTCTATTCATCACTGATCATTCACCTACTTTCATATCATTCAATAGTTAACACCCGCATCAATATTAATACACAAGGATAGTAATCCAATTGAGCCTCTATCACGAGTCAACTCGAGGAAATCTTAATCTGTTTCGATCAACTTCAAATCAATTTAATATAATTTTAATTGAAATTTTGAATTATATTTTTATTAACATACATGGTGGTTGCAACCTGCAAGTCCCACCCTAACCTTCTGTTTTACTAATATTCTATCTACATATAAATTCTATGAAATTTTTTCATATTTTTTTAAAATAAATATTTTTATTATAATATAAAAAAAATATAAGTTATGTATTTAATTATTTTATTTTTAAAATAAACATCAATTTTTTATATAAATATTTCAAGATAAAAATCTAAAGATATTAAAATATTAATTGAAACTTAATTACAATAAATAAATTTATAATTTTACAAAAATATTTATATTTTGACAAATACAAAACTAAATCAATGGTCAGATAATGTAAATTAAATATTTCATAAAAATAATTTTTTTAATTTATTTTTTTTAAATTAATTAAAATTAAAAAATTTTAATTAAACTTTAATTTAGCTTGAGTTGTAATTAAATTTGATTTATATTTTAAAAAAATTAAATATATAACTTATAATTTTAATTTAAAATTTATAATAAATATATTTATTTTAGAAAAACCGTAAAAAAATTCATGTAATTTTTTTGGTGAAGTAACTACACAAAAAATATTAATTTAATAAGTAGTTTTTAATAAAATAATATAAATATTTATGAAATAATTTATTCAAAACAAATTATAATTATGTTATTTTTCAAATAATGTGTTGTAGAATACAATAATTAATTAATAAAATACTAAATTAATACTAAAATAAATTTACACAAAACCTTTGTTAGATCATATTAATTTTTTTTTTACTTTAAAATTTTGCCTAAGTTCATTAGTATATTAGGAAAAATGAAAATGTTACTAGATCTTATATTTCAAGATATTTTTATAAAATATTTCACAAAAAATACTTAAATTAAAAATATTTCACAAAAAATACTTAAATTAAAAATATTTAAATCTTATTTATATAATAAAAATTGTACTTCATAATTAAAATCATATTTATACTTGAGTAGTAATTTTTATCATGAATATTATATGTAAATATAATTATAATTTTTTATATTTATAAAAAATATCATAAAATATAATATTATTATTTATTAACATAATATGTGATAAAGAAATATGATTAATTTTAAATTATTGAGAATTTTTAATTTTAATTTTTAACGTGGTCCGGCCTCCTGAAGGGAGATAGAAAAAAGAACAATGAAATAAATTTTTATATTTAAAAAATAAAAATAATTTTTAAAAAAAATGTCACGTGACTTTGGCATGATTTTGAAGCTGGTGCGGAGAGCATAGGCACTGCCACTAGCTATATCAGCGAGATGAGACTACGACGAGTAGCACTGTCTCGCTTCTTCTTCCTGCCATTTTAGCGCGCTTTTCATCATTCTTTCGCCGCCGTTAGGTTTTTCCTTTCCTTTTAATGGCTGCTACCCCGCCGGAGAGAAAAAGAGCAATGGCTGATCAACACAACAGATTTTATCTCCTCGGCGACAACGAGCTTGGGGATCCATTGGCGCTCATCGCTCATCACGCTGTGAAGAATGCTACCCTGCCTTTCGCCTTGAAGGGATCCGGAGTTCCATCCTGTCCTGTTCCCCCTGCTCATCTTGCCGGTCGGTTTTCCGATATCCACCTCCATTGATTTTCTTAATCTAGCTGTATACTCGCTGAAACATTTCTTACGATCCAACAACAGCGAGAGTTAACAGAATAGACAGATCCGGAGGCTGCGAACTTGATTTTAGTAGAACAAATGCATCGGTAAAAGGCTTCCAGTGTCTGTCTGACATGGAGGAATTATTAGTAGATGAAGATCTGAATTACCTGTTGCCCAATAGATTTAAATATCACGATCATCTCCACTGCAAATCTCGTTGGGGAAACAATCGCGGGCCTGCTCGGCGGGGAGCAAACTTCGATCGCCGAGGCCGCAGGGGAGATCGATATCAACTTGGCGGTAAGAAATCCGGCTACTTGTCAGTAATTAATCTATTATTTTTGTGTAACCTGAAAACAATTAATAATTAATGTTTCTTCATTCTTGATTTTCTTGTAATTAATTTCATTCTTGAAGGCGCAAGTCGAGTAAGCATGACGACCTCGGCTGCAGAAATTGGAGGTCCATTAATGATCGTGAACATACGAGGTACTCCAGTTGTCTGCAGATTAATTGAAGTTCTTTTAGCGATCGAGTGCGTTAATTTCTTCTGTTTAGTAGCATCGCGTAATAAACGATTGTGGATGTTTCAGATGCGATGAGGAACCAGAGACAGAGGAAGGTACTGTGGATACGAACAAGGAGATATTGATCATTGCTAGTGGGTCTGAGGGCGAGGATTCTAGATATGAGGTATGTGATAATAATTGATGTCACGCCTATATATTATATTAACTAACTCCCAGCTTGCAATTATGTGGTTAAATTGCGTTGGAGTTCTGAGTTTCGGGTTATGTTTCCAGTACGTTTTTATTTTGTTTCACATGTTTGTAACTTCATTGTAATCTACCCTTTTAAGTAAGTTTTTCACATACATGAGTCCCAGAAATTGTTTAATTATTCGTTTCACGGAATCATTAATGTTACCCAGAGGAAAAGGATTCATTCGTGAATTCAACAATTTATGCTTCATAGAAATGGAAACTCAATCAACTTGCTTGCATTTTTAATTTTAAAATATTAATATTTATATTTTTAGTTTTAAACTTTTATGCATAGAAAATAAAAGATATGAAAAATTGAATTTTTAATTTTTGTTAAATTTATAGAGATTGGTGAGAGTAGTGCGATATAATGCTCCTTTAAAATATGTAAATAGTTCAAAGTAGCAAAAAATGATCAAATTTAATAATTTATATCGAGAAAAACTAGTGAAAATAGCGAGATTATGAAAGATGGATCAAAACTATAGTACTTTTATAGTCCTTTGCAAATCAAGGCTTTTATTAGTTCTTAAAATCAAGCGACCTAATTCAAGGCATTTAAAAAATTGAGACCAATTTGCAATACCCGTGCAACCTTAGGGGCCCAGGTGCAATTTATCCTATATGTATAATAAATGTATTACTTCATGCAAGTAGAAGAGCAACTTTTGGGTTGATTCAATTTGACACCAAACTCTTCAAAAAAAATTTGACACTAAACTGGCACCATCATAAATTGCTCTTCTACATGATATATATATTTTTTAATTTTTACTAATGTTATAAAAATTATTAATAAGCAAATTAGTGCTTAATTAATAACATCACGGAACACTTGTATTTTATTATTTCCCTTTTATACATCATACTAAAATGTCTTCACAAGTCTCAAGTAATATTTTGGGTCAGATTTGTGTGCACGACAACTAATTAATTGGTTAGTTTAGATTTGGGTGAGACATTGAGTTTAGCTAGAACAAAAAAGACTTGTGCATATATACTAAGTTTGAGTTGATGTGTTCCATATTCTGTACATTTTTACTTGAACCCAATCGATGGACTAGAGTTTACAATTGCTCATGAATTGCTTGTTATCATAAAATTTATTTTGAGACATGATTCATTACCTAGAAGATTTATTTGAATAGGGGATGAATCAGGAAGAATTTGAGGCGATGAAAGACAACAGGCATGGATGTGAGTCGTATGACTGGACCCTTAAGTTCTTTGTTTTCAGCTCAGATGGACATAGGTAAGCATTAAGTTCGTAATTTACCAATTTATATCGCCTGAAATTGTGGAGAAGTGAACTACTCCATACTCACGTGCTACGAATACACTTACATCAGTTGAAGACGTGATAAATCTAATATATGTTGTGTTTCTTTATTTATGTGTGTGTGTGTGTGAGTGTGTGTGCATATACACAATATACATTTACACGCACATGCATATACAAAAACATATTTGACGACTTATGTCATATTTATATGATATTGTATCTATATCTCACATCATTGTATGCATGATAGGCACTTATACAATAACTTGAAGTGAAGATGTCGAGAAATAAAACTTTTTGGCAATCCCCTTCAATTCAAAATAAATAAACTTAACCTTATTTCTGACTCTTGGTTTTCAAGAGTAACTAGTAATGAAAAGAAACTTCTCTTTGGAACAATAAGAAAATGGATCTTGACACAATAAAATACCAAAAAGCAGTAAATATAGGGACATAATACTTTCCATAGGTAACACAGGTGCTAGGAAAAAATTCATATCCAAACTCATATTTTGCATTTTTAATACACCCTTTAGAGAGTTATAAATTGTTTCACCTAAATCTAGCAAGGTTAAAACATGAAGATTCACATAATAATTTTTTTAAACTTCTGTACTTTTCTTTTATACTATAAATTTCTAGTAGCTAATCACATGATTTACTTGTTCTTCATTACTGTACCTCATCGATAATTGTGAGTCTCCTTAAGCACCACAATGGAACAGTTTTTACTAAGTGTCATAATCATATCTTTTCACAAGCCATTTTGCTATTCATAAAAAAGGATATGGATACCTTTAGAAGGTTGTCATACCATTATTGAATATTTTAATACTCCCATATGCACCTCAAATACACCACGAGATATATCTGATTGGAGAAAAATAATAATTAGTTGATACACATGCAATAGATTAGAGATATAATTTGCAATTTGATTTAAAATAAACTTTTATAATTTGTCCTGCATGTTTTGTATAATTTCCTATACTCTACTTAAGATTATGTTCACCTTGTGGCGCTAAGGGAATTCAATTATTTTAAGTTAATATCTGCACTCACAATTCACAGCCATTTAGCTCAAGTTAACAAGTATCCATATTTCCATTTATGTTTGTTATGGCCATTTATCTCAATTTTCTTATCTTCTGAAAATTTAAGTGACTAAAATAAAAAATAACTTACATATAGAAATAATTGCAGGCAGCCTCTTTGTTCTGTCAGCTATCAGGAGTTGCTAAAGCTCGGCAATGTGAAGTACATCGTTTCTTGGCACAAACCAGAACACCATGTGCAAAGGTACTTCGATTCCTCATATGCATGTACTATTACTTTGAGAGTTGTTTTTGGTTCTTAGTTTTCTACGAATGATATATTTGATTCCTAGTTTTCATCACCAGCCTTACAAAGTTATTTATTTTCTAGAGAACGCTTGGTGGCTGCCATTTTATTGGGTGACTGAGCAGTGCAACTAATCATCCAGTTGAACCTCTGCATTCTATTACAGTAAACTTCAAAATGTTTTGTCCATTACCTACTCATCATTAGCTCCTATAAAACATAGCTGACAGTGGAATAGCCTCAAAACGTTTCTCCTTAAATTTGATAGGTATGCAATGTCAACGCATCATAGAACTTCAAATTTTTTGTCAAGTTTTATTCAGATCAAAATTTGACATATTGACTAGCGAGTTTACCTTGATTTCAAGCTTGTGAAGAAAAGGAGTGTTTCCCAACAAGGATTGGAGAAATTAAACACGAATTTTTTCATTTGTTGGATCGACTTTCTTTAAAATGTGATAGTGTTGCATTTAGGAATAGAGTTCTCTATACTTGTCAAGTCCTATCCCTTCCTCCTTCTCTCTCCCAATCATTTCTCTTACAATTCAAACAACTAAGGCCTCTCAACCATCCGATCAATGGTCCTTACGTGAGCTTATCCGCATGCCTTTGATTTCAGTTAAAAAAAAAAGACTATATATGTGGAAAGTCATCGCATGACAAACCAACACATTATTTTATTGTTTAGGATTGATTCTGAAAATATTGATGCTTCTTAATATCCTTTTTGAGTCATTATGCTAAGTTATTAATGCCACTGCTATATATAAAGAATGTGTTTTAAATCATCATCAATCTTTCCATGGGGTTAATTATAATGAAATATTATTATTTATTTAATAAACTGTTGTTCTTGCAACTAGGAGTGATTAGGACTTTTGGTACTTGTAAATCTGCATGATGTTTTTTAATTTGAGCGTTAATTTATCCAACTTGCTAGCCCTCAATCTGTTCCCTGAATTTGCACCGGCCTGATCTTCGTAACATAACTGATCTTAAATATTATTATATATTAGAATATTCTTGTTTTATGAATTATTAATTGAGTATTAATTACACCCCAGTTTTGCTTTTGTATTATATATATGCCGCAAAGCATGAATATAACAGATGTTCAAATATCTCACTTCATCTATCAAATTCTCCAAGAAGTCACACTTCACCATTAGCGGTCACCACATGAGTTAGTAGGACTCACCACGTATATAGAACATATATGTTTTATTAGATTACTATATTTCGCTGCATAATTAGGTTGAATACCACCCGAAACATTGGTGCCCTCGCTCCACTGGCACTATTAAGGGCAACATATATAGATGTTGTCGTCAAAGATAGAGATTGACCGCTTAGGTATAGGCATAATAGTTCGTGATCACAAGGGAAATCATTTTGGTGGAATCCATATGTATTTACTCGGGACGCCTCTCATCCCATCTGGTTGAATATGTTGCTATCGAGGAAGGCTGGCTTTTCACTACTTTTCGCATTTGATTTTAAGGATTAATGGTGCATTGACTCGGATGCGTTGTGCAAATTAATAGAGCCATCTTAATCTAGCACCAATATAATATAGCATTGAAACCAATAATTGTCGAAGATGTAAGTGAGATGATTCTCATGATGATACTCGCTTAAATCAATTAATTTTGCTCTCGTATGGAGAAAAACACTATTGTTTGAAAAGATTTTATGTTTCTCTTTGAGACCTCTTAATCGTAATGACTCACCAATCAGGAGATTTTAATGTTAATTTGCAGCACAATAGAATTCATCTTTTATTAAAAAAAAATCTTATTTACTCACTGTTTAGAAAAATAATTAAAATTTCTGTTTGGTAAAATATTTTATTTATTATAAAAAATTAAAAGTTAATTTTAATTTAATTTTTATCTTATTATATATAATTTTAAATATAAAAAAGTTACTTTATTTCATACTATATGTCATTTTTAATATATTAGTTAATTTTATTTTATATCATGTATAAATTTATTTTTGAAATAATATTATATATTATTTTAATATAATTAATTTTATTTCTTGTTATACATAGGTCAAGGCAAACTCACAATTTTAATGTCGAGATTAAATTGGTAATTTTGCCAAACAACCTTGAGGATTTAATCATTGCTATTAGTTTAATTTGTGTTGTTCTTAAATGGCATATTTAAAGTATGTATTGGTCATTGATTAAGTTAAATAATTTATTTTAGAAAGATCAATTAATTATATCAAATTTGTTTAAATTTTAGCTATGAATTGAATGGCAATTAATTTTAGCTGAGTTTAAATAGTATGAATTGAATGGTAATTAATCATCATGGCTATTATGAATTTTTATTAAAAACCAATCAAACTATTCCTTTTTTTTAATGAACTATTACCTAAATTTGTGTTTGGTTTAAAATAGATATAAATCAATTGTATTCTTTAAAAAAATTACTTAAATAAATTTGAGCAAAATATAAATGGTAAGGTTAATGTAAATTGGTCGTAATTAAAATTTGCGCTAAATTGAATCATATTTTAACATAAAATTAGCAGATTTATATATTTGTTTACCTAGCCTTTAATATTAATTTGAACTCAAAAGATAAAAACGGAAATCTTCATACATTTTTGTTATCTTGATATTATCTTTCATCCAAATTTGCGAAATAATTGTGGCACGACTCCACAAATTTACATCTATTACTATATGAAATTAAGATGATGTCTTAATTACTTGGTTCATAAAAAGGAAAAATAAAATATATTTTCTTAATTTATTAGAAAACAAACACATAAATAACTTTTTTTATGA
This sequence comes from Apostasia shenzhenica, assembly GCA_002786265.1. Lineage (NCBI taxonomy): Eukaryota > Viridiplantae > Streptophyta > Magnoliopsida > Asparagales > Orchidaceae > Apostasia > Apostasia shenzhenica. The sequence goes on from KZ452026.1 coordinate 304,278, forward strand.
GAATGATTAATATCATCTTTATTAAAATAAATGTTATAAGTTTTGATTGATATTTACGTAAAGCTTTAATATATTTTTTTGAGGATAATCTGCATATATATGTAATGTAATATTGTCTTTGCATTGAGATTTTAATAATTAATTGTACAGTTTTTCTTTTTTAATTATGTATTTTTTATATTAATTTTTTTAAAAAATTTACTTATTTATTCCCGCATTGCAATCTATATAAAGAGGAAGAGAAAGCTCAGGTTTGATTATCAAAGAGAGATGGCACAGATTATTCACAAAAGTGTTGCATTATTCTATCGAGGTTACCCGCCGAACTGCGCCGATGATTTCACCGACGATTGGCTCATCGTGAATGTCGGCTACCACATAAAAGATCTAAAACTACAGATAAACTCAATTTCACATACCCTGGATGATCTGATCTCCAATTTCACCCGTGTGGAGGATTACGTAAAGATGGTGATGCAGGCAGAGCTCTTTTACTCGGCCAACAATGAGCATCATCACATACCAATCATAGAAAGGGAGAGAATCGCTACATTCATCAAAAAAGTAGTAGAGCGGTCAGTGCATAATGGCCAGGTCAAGAGGGTGAAGTTCTACCTGAAAGTTTTTGTTCCGGAAGAGTGGTTGACAAGAAAGAGGAGAATGAAAATGAAGATTTGTGAGGAAGACTATGATGAGAGAAGAGATGAGTGCGGGATTTGCTTGGATGAGTTCTCGAAGGGTCTGAAAGTGCTGCGTACATCATGCGGACATAGATTTCATCCCCAGTGTATCAGCCGGTGGTTTGAAACGACCAGCACATGCCCGATTTGCAGGTCGGATATTGAAGATAAATCTTGATAGCATGCTTTGAATAATGGCCGGCTGCGTCTATAGATTTTTATTTAATTGAATTTGCTTCTTTCGTGCCTATTGGAACAGTTTATATGTAGTTTAATTAATCGAGTGTTTTTATATATTAGCAAATCTATATATGGATGAATATTTTTTCTTCATGATTTTTTGAGATTAATTTTATATGTCATTGGAGGCTGTTGGGAGAGATCACATGAATTTGTGAAGGCGTGCGGATGGGATTCTCGGCGGCGGCGGCCTCAAAGGGAGCGGGAGGCTTTGCGGCGGCGAGTCAGACGAGCCGCTGCGCGAGAAGAAATTAGGCGGAGATTAATTTGCGGTTATTTAGGATTTCAATTTTTAGATTTTAAATATTATAACAAACAAACCAAAATTAAAAGGTTTTTTTAATAAAAATAAATATTTTGATTATATTTTTTAAAAATCATTATAAATTTAATTGCAGTTTAATAATAAGGTTGTTTTTCAGCTTAAATTAAAGGTTTATTTAAAGTGCTTTTATAAAATATTTATTTATTTTTTATCAGTTTATCTTATTTACATTATTTAAAGTGCTTTTATAAAATATTTATGTAATTTTTTTGGTGCAGTAACTACACAAAAAATATTAATTTAATAACTAGTTTTTAATAAAATAATATAAATATTTATGAAATAATTTATTCAAAACAAATTATAATTATGTTATTTTGCAAATAATGTGTTATAGAATACAATAATTAATTAATAAAATACTAAATTAATACTAAAATAAATTTACACAAAACCTTTGTTAGATCATATTAATTTTTTTTTTATACTTTAAAATTTTGCCTAAGTTCATTTGTATATTAGGAAAAATTAAAATATTACTAGATCTTATATTTCAAGATATTTTTATAAAATATTTCACATAAAATACTTTTAATTAATAAATTAAAAATATTTAAATCTTATTTATATAGTAAAAATTGTACTTCATAATTAAAATCATATTTATACTTGCGTAGTAATTTTTATTATGAAAATTATATGTAAATATAATTATAAACTTTCATATTTATAAAAAATATTATAAAATATAATATTATTATTTATTAACATGATGTATGATAAAGAAATATGATTAATTTTAAATTTTTGAGCATTTTTAATTTTAATTTTTAATGTGGTCCGGTCTCCTGAAGGGAGATAGAGAAAAGAACAATGAAATAAATTTTTATATTTAAAAAATAAAAATAATTTTTTTTTTAAAATGTCACGTGACTTTGGCATGATTTTGAAGCTAGAGCGGAGAGCATAGGCACCGCCACTAGCTATATCAGCGGGATGAGAACGACGAGTAGCACTGTCTCGCTTCTTCTTCCTGCCATTTTAGCGCGCTTTTCATCATTCTTTCGCCGCCGTTAGGTATTTCCTTGGCTGCTACCCCGCCGGAGAGAAAAAGAGCAATGGCTGATCAACACAACAGATTTTATCTCCTCGGCGACAACGAGCTGGGGGATCCATTGGCGCTCATCGCTCATCACGCAGTGAAGAATGCTACCCTGCCTGCCGCTTTGAAGGGATCCGGAATTCCATCCTGTCCTGTTCCCCCTGCTCATCTTGCCGGTCGGTTTTCTGATATCCACCTCCATTGATTTTCTTAATCTAGCTGCATACTCGCTGAAACGTTTCTTACGATCCAACAACGAGAGTTAACAGAATAGACAGATCTGGAGGCTGCAAACTTGATGAATCTTCGGAACAGAGAGGGTTCGTCAGAAGGACAAATGCGTCGGTAAAAGGCTTCCAGTGTGACATGGAGGAATTATTAGTAGACGAAGATCTGGATTTTCTGTTGCCCAATCGATTTAGATATCACAAGCATCTCCACTACAAATCTCGTTGAGGAAACAATCGCGGGCCTGCTCGGCGGGGAGCACACTTCGATCGCCGAGGCCGCAGGGGAGATCGATATCAACTTGGCGGCAAAAAATCCGGTTACTTGTCAGTAATTAATCTATTGTTTTTGTGTAACCTAAAAACAATTAATAATTAATGTTTCTTCATTCTTGATTTTCTTGTAATTAATTTCATTCTTGAAGGCGCAAGTCGAGTAAGCATGACGACCTCGGCTGCAGAAATTGGAGGTCCATTAACGATCGTGAACATACGAGGTGCTGCAGTTGTTCTCCAGATTGAACTTCTTTTAGCGATCGAGTGCGTTAATTTCTTCTGTTTAGTAGCATCGGATAATAAACGATTGTGGATGTTTCAGATGCGATGAGGAACCAGAGACAGAGGAAGGTACTGTGGCTACGAACAAGGAGATATTGATCATTGCTAGTGGGTCTTAGGGCGAGGATTTTGGATATGAGGTACGTGATAATAATTGATGTCACACCCATATATTATATTAAGTAATTCCCAGCTTGGAATCAGGTGGTTAAATTGCATCGGAGTTTTGAGTTTGAGGTTATGTTTCCTGTACATTTTTATTTTGTTTCACATGTTTGTAACTTCATTATAATCTACCCTTTTTAAGCGTTTCACCGACATGAGTCCCAGAAATTGTATAATTATTTATTTCACCAAAGCATTAATTTCATCCGAAGGAAAAGTATTCATTCGTGAATTCAGCAAGTTATGCTTCATAGAAATGGAAACTCAATCAACACGCTTGCATGACCACCTGGTTAAGCACATATTATTTTAATTATTTTGGCGCCTGTTTGGTGCTTTTTTTTTTGGATAGTTAACCCAAAAGTTGCTATTCTACTTGCATGATACATACATACAGTATCTATATACTATGCCTATACATATTTCTTAATTTTCATTGATGTTTTGAAAATTATTAATAAGCAAATTAGTGCTTAAATAACAATATGATGGAGTACTTATCTTTTATTATTTCCCTTTTTTACTAAAATGAATGCATAAGTCTCGAGCAATATTTTGGGTCAGATTTGTGTGGATGGCAACTCGGTTAGGTTGGGTTCGGGTGAGACATTAAATCCAACCAAAACCAAAAAAAACTTGTAAGTTAAATTTAAGTTGACTTGTTCCATTTTGCTTCAGTTTTTATTAAAACATGAACCCAACTTATGGACCTTAATTTACAGTTGCCTTTTAATTCCTGATTATCATGAATTTCAGTTTGTAGCATGGTTCATTATCTAGAAGATTTATTTGAATAGGGGATGACTCTAGAAGAATTTGAGGCGATGGTATACGACTATCATGGACATGATTGGACACTGATGTTCATCATTTCTGGCCGAACAGTATATAGGTATACCTTATATTCCTAAATAGATAATTTGCATTAATCGAAAATATGAAGAAGCAAGCTACACTCTACTAAATGTGCTATAAATGTGTGAAATTGAAATGTCTACTAAATGTTCTACAAATATACTCACACTTATTGAAGAAGTGAAAATCAAACATCGAGAAAATGGATTTGGACACAACAAAATGCCAACAAGCAAAAGAACATAGGACAAAATACTTTGCATGAGAAACTCAGGTGCTAAGAGAAAACTCACATCTAAACATTGCAATAAACTTTATCATTCAATCGCTTATAAGTCTTGTTTTTTATTTCTTCAAAACACTCTCTAGAGAGCTATAGATTACTTCACCAAAATCTAGCTAGGTTTTTCTCTCTTTTTTATTTTTGATTGTTTTGCCTAAACATTACCATAATTTTTCTAACCCTAATTGAGAATTGCAGTGGTACGGATTCGAACACAAAATCCTTTGATTGCAAGCAATCTACCTCCCCACTAGGCTAGAAAAAGCTCTACTAAATCTAGCTAGTTATTTATACTACGACACTGAAGAATGACAAGTAGTATAAACATCTTTAAAGATCTGTTGTACTATTATCAAATATTAATACTCACACATATATCTCAAACATAGCACGTCATGTGTGATTGAAAAAAAAAGGTAATTAGGTAGGTACACTCGTTACTTTACGAATACAGTAGTAGCTTGGAAATTAAGTTGAAAAATGGAGAATTCTGGTTCAATTTGCAGTTAATTTTTTTTAAAAAACCAAATTCTATAATATAAATGATGATTTTATATCAATGCATATATTTGGTAAAATATAATAATTACTTTTATCATGTGCTATGCATGAAAAACATAATAATTACTTCAATTTAACTTATAGAGATTGAAACACACTGTACTACCAATTGATGGTACAGGAAATCGAACTACATTATATAATTTTTGTAAGTAGATTAATGTGATAATATGTATGCAAATTTATGTTGTATAATATATGGGATAATTACGTACATGCCACATTAAACATCTTTATTTACGCATTACCCATTCATTCTTGTTTAATTACGCTACACACACTCCAAACATTACAAAGCTTACAACCACACACTTTAACTTGCTTTACCATAAGAAACCATAGTTTTTAAGTAACTTAACTATAGTTAAGTTACTTAAAATTTGAGCCGTTCATAAAAATTATGTTTAACTATGGTAGCGACGGCCGATGGCTGCGACGGAAGAAAAAAATCGCGAGTGTTGAGAGGAAATCGGTGTCGATGGCTGCGACGGAAGAAAAAACCGCGATCTGCGGTGATTTTAGGGCAAATCTCCATTAATATACCATGATATTGAAGAAGAAAACTATTTACACAAGGGTAAAAATGTAATTTTTAAGATTTATTAACGGAATATTTTTTTTTTCAACTGGATTCTAACTGAGTTTAACTCAAGTGTGTGGTTGTAAGCTTTGTAATGTTTGTAGTGTGTGTAGCGTAATTAAACAAGAATGAATGGGTAATGCGTAAATAAAGATGTTTAATGTGGCATGTACGTAATTATCCCATAATATATTTATAGTACAGGAAATTGAACAAATATATTTGACAATTTTTATGTTGTATCCGTACTACATTTATCCTATATTTTTAATATATATCGTATGATAATATCCATATTCCTGTGTTGTGTTGTATATATGGCATGCTCAGGTACCTCCTATTGGTGCAGAGATGCCGAACAATTAAACCTTTTGACAATCACTTTTGATGTGGCATGCTTAAACTTTTTCGACTCAGGATCTTCGAGAAGAAATAACAACAGAAGAAGCTTCTTCTAGAACTCTAAGGAAAATGTATCTACACAAAGGAAAATGCAGACAATCACTAAACATAGGGACACAATAAAATTTTATGTGAAACACAAGTGCTAGTAGAAAACCATGGCCAAAAACTGAAATAAACTTCATTCAGATAGTACAATATATGGATTTTAGGTATTTTCTTTGTTATGTCAGCTATCAGCAGTTGCTAAGGTTCGGCAATGACAAGTACAGGGTTTTTTGTGATGGAGTAGAGCGCCAAAGGCACTTCGATTCTGAGTATGCACTAGAACTTTAAGGGTTATTTTTAATTTCATAGTTTTGCACTATATATTATAATTAATGCCTAGTTTTCTTTATCTATTTCATTCACTATTCAGGCCTGCCTTTTAGTGTCCACACTGAAATATACTCAAGGTTTTCAGAACCAGAGCGAAGATCGAACCGGTCAATCGACCGGTTCATGGTTTTATCGGTTCAACCGGTTGAACCGTGGTTCAACTGGATGATTTAATAATTATATCATAATTAAATATAAATTTTCTAAGTGTGAGACTAATTTTTAAAATATGATAAAAATATTTTTTAAAAAAAATACAACTAATTTAAAAAATTTACTACCACAAAAATATATAAAAAATTAAAAAAACAAAACAAAATTAATACAATTATTTTTTTTTGTCAATTTGTAATTTAAAATACTGTCTTTTATAACAATTCGAAATAAATTCATGAAAAAATTAATAAATCAATTAAAAAATCCATTATATAAAAAATTATTATTTAAAATATAATATTAATATTAAAATATTAATGCTCAAATATTAATGTATAAAAATAAAATAAGAAACTCAAATAATAATTCCGGTTTGACCGGTTTTTTCGGTTTGGCGGTTGGACCGGTTTTTACCGGTCCAACCTGGTTTTTAGCTGATTTCGGTTCTAATGTTGAACCAGACCAGACCTTGGGCCGGTTCCCGGTTGAACCGGTCGAACCGCCCGGTCCGGTCCGGTTTTGAGAACCCTGAATATACTTAGGTTTAGGAATATTCAATTTGGTTGAAAAAAAAGAAACGAAAAGCTGCCTTTTATTGTCCACACTGAAATATACTTAGGTTTAGGAATATTCAATTTGGTTGAAAAAAAAAGAAACGAAAAGATTGTAAGAGAGGGAATAATATTGAGCCTTGCTATTCATATTTGTTTTTTTCTATTCAAAACCAGACCAAAATTGCTTCTTGTCAGGTAAACATATAGTTAAAAAAACTTGAACAAGCACAAATTTAGTAGGTTGGGTCGATTGAGCTGCTGAGCATGCGACCCAAACTATGAAATAACATATGTGAAAGGATGCAAAAAAATTTAACATAAGAGACTGCTTATTCCCAATTGATTGAAGTCATAAAAGGGTAATAGAAACAAGCAGTCAAAACTTAGATAATGTTATTTGCGACTCGAATCGATGGGAAATTGTCGAATGACTTGTAAATCGTAACTGCTTCTATTTTGCCTGTGCTGGTAATAAGTGCAATTACTTTCAGAGGATGTTAAGATTAAAAACAACTTACCTCAAGTTTTTCGAATCAAATGTATGAATTAGTATTGCAGAATACGAATGGATTATTTAACGAGTTAAAAGACATTAAGAAGACCATAGCGCAATTGAAACATTGTCTATAGTTCTCCAACAATTTCTCAATTTGACAAAAAGTGTGATCTTAGCTTTTCTCATTGTCATTATAATTTTTGAACTTCAATGATTAATGTATTTATCTTCAAATAATTTCACTATCAAAACACTATCATAAATTCAAATTGATGCTGAATAGCATCACAGTTAATTAAAAAATATACATTCCAGGCTTAATATAATTCTCAATATAAAACGATATCACATAATCAACCAAAAAATTAGCCTTTAGGCCTGTTTGGTCTTTGGATCATTTTGGTCTTGCTCAAGGTCAAAAATGATGCTCGATTAAAATAAAAAATAAATAATTTTTTATTATATTCTACATAAATTTTAATATAAAAAAATTATTTTATTTTATATACTCAATTATTTTTAATAAAATTATTAACTTTATTTCATATTCTTAACGAATAAAATATTTTAGTTTAGGATGTGAAATAAAATTAATAACTTTATTAAAAATAATTGAATTTGTGAAATAAAATTTTTTTTTCATAGTAAAATTTATGTAAAATATAAAAAAAATTATTATTATTATTTTAATCTAATATCATTTTAGTTTTGATAGTGTATTAAAGTGGTATGCTTTTCTCGCTCATTGAGTTGCAAATCTCCATTTCCTTGTCGTTCGACTACTCTTGAAAGCACTTGACAATGACTTTAAATCCCAGTTAATCTCTTGCGACAAAAAACTCGCCTTACATTTCATTTACATATTACGAAAGTTAAAAAAACATGCACAAATTTTGAAACAACTTGTTCATGAGGAAGTAAATTCACTTAAATATTTGTTTTGAACATAGTATAAATTATAGAGATTAATTCATAGAATGTGATTTTTTTGTTTCTCCTCCTAATACTTGAACGAGTTGATAATCCTTAGTTGGCTTTTTTGTTATGATCATACGTTTGTCTCACAAGTACTACGTGTAATTGTATTGCTATGTCGTGCCTTACTAGGTTCAGCTAATTTCTCGACTTTAACTCTTCTCTTATTCTTGTTTGAACTACTTGCATGTTTTCTAAAGTTTGGTCGAAGAACACTATAATCTTTTCACGTTTTTGTAACCTTTATATCAAATAGAAGAGGAATCGAACTCATATATGTTTTCAAATGCTTTTCCTTCTTAAAGTAATTAGAAGTACAATAAGGCCTCGTTTGCAAGGAGTCCAGACATATTACAAATCATGAAGTCGTAACCTTGCTTTTCACTGATTTGGTAAATGCTGAAATTGAAATTGTAATTCAGTTGGGCTAACTGGAATAACAATTATTTTAATAGTAACTCTGGTAATTGCTCCTTCAAGTATGGTTGCTTTAGACCTCATACTAATAAACATCCCCATCAACCGTCAACTTTAAGAGAAGTTATTGGATTCGGACGGTGCACCATCCGGAACTCAATCAGAGGGCGCCACGTGTGCCATACAGTTGGGCTCAGGCATACGTGGCGCCATCTGATTAGGCGTCCGAACGGTGCGTCTGCACCCAATAATTTTTCCAACTTTAGCCTTATATCAATTCTTGGGTAAATTGCATCTGGCCCCTGAGGTTGGCCGAGGATTGTTTTTTAAAAGATTTCATTTAGGACCCTGAGTTTGTGTTATGCGCTACAGGTTGGTCCCAATATTGTTGATTGAACCATTAAAATATAGGGATAATTACCTACATGCCATACAATTTAGTTTTATTTATGTCTTACCCATTCATTCTTACTTAATTACGCTATGCACACTCAAAACATTATAAAATCTTACATACACACATTTTAACTTATTTCTATTATAATGAGTAATCATAATTTTTCAATAACCTAACTATAATTAAATTATAAAACGTCTGAGCCGTTCATCATATTATTTTAAGATATTTAAATATATTTTGAGTGAAAATCCTAAAACCTTAATGTTTAGGTGGCGGCAAAGAAGAAGACATCCGCGGCATGAATTGATTTTAAGACAAATCAGTGTTTTAGTGTGGTATTGAGGAAGAGAAAAATATATACTATTAAGAGTAAAAATATAATTTTAATGATTTACTAACAAAATATTTTTTTTCAAATAGATTTTGACTAAGTTTTAACTCAAATGTATGTATGTAAGATTTTGTAATGTTTTGAGTGTGCATAGTGTAATTAATTAAGACTGGATGGGTAAGACATAAATAAAATTAAATTGTGTGGTACGTACATAATTATCCCTAAAATATATCTAAATAATATTTTTTGCTCTCGTTTCTAGGGCCCTATTTGGCGCGAGTACCAAAATCAGGACTAAAATGATATTAGTTTAAAAAACAACAATAATAATAATAAATAAATTTTTTTAATTATCCTACACAAATTCTAATATAAAAAATATTATTTTGCTTCACATATTCAATAATTTTTAATAAAAATATTAATTTTATTTCACATCGTAGATCGAAATACTTGATTTGAATATTTTAATCTAGGATCTCAAGTAAAATTGATATTTTTATTGAAAATTATTTAGTGTGTGAAGTAAAATAATATTTTTTTATTAAATTTTGTGTGAAATAATTAAATTAATTTATTTATTTTTATTATTATTTTTAAACTAGTACCATTTTGGTCCTGATTTTGGTACTCGCGCCAAACAGGGCCCTAGATATCCATTCTCATGTCCCTTATTCTCTATCCTCACATCGCATTTCTTCTTTCTCTCTCTTCAAAAAAAATTAGGAGAAATTTATATACTTCGTCTCTAAAGTTAAATTTTTTATTTATTTTATCCCTAAAGTTAACTTGGTAAGGACCCCAATTTGAGTAAATCTCTCCTAATTTAATTAAAAATTATAAAATATGTGAAGTTAATAATATTTTTTATATTAAAATTTAAGTAAAATGATTAAAAATTTATTTTTTATTATTATTATTTTTTAAAATTAATATTATTTTGATCCTGATTTAATATTTTATGTATATTTTAATGGCCAAGATGGGGATGTTTATAAATCAAATTAATATCAACAAAATAAAAAGAGTGTTATTTAGATGCAATAAAAGCTAGAGTGAAGATCGAGAATGTTATTATTAGTGTAATAATTCAATAGAATGTTAATTGTTATCATGAACAATTAAGAAAAAGAAATTAATAATATGTAAATCATGTTCATAATTAAAAAAACTTTTATATGATATAAGGGATATTACAAAAGGTCTCCATTAGGGTAATGCACGCTATGAGTTTAGCAGTATTTTGTTATTTATAAATAAGATTATTATTTATAAAAAATAAGATTATCATTATTATTTATAAGGGATAATTACCTACATGCCACACAATTTAGTTTTATCCATTCATTCTTAGTTAATTACGCTATGCACACTCAAAATATTATAAAATCTTACATACACACACTTGAGTTAAAACTCAATCAAAATCTATTTGAAAAAAAAAATCTGTTAGTAAATTATTAAAATTATATTTTTATCCTGAATGATACATATTTTTCTCTTCCTCAATACCACACTAAAGTCCTGATTTATCCTAAAATTAATTCACGTCATCATGAATGTCTCCTTCCTTTGCCGCCACCTAAACAATAAGGTTTTAGGATTTTCACTCAAAATATATTTAAATATCCTTAAAATAATATGATGAACGGCTCAATTTTTTTGTAATTTAACTATAGTTAGGTTATTGAAAAATTATGATTATTCATTATAATAGAAATAAGTTAAAATGTGTGTATGTAAGATTTTATAATGTTTTGAGTGTGTATAGCGTAATTAACTAAGAATGAATAGGTAAAGCATAAATAAAACTAAATAGTGTGGCATGTAGGTAATTATCCCTATTTATAAATGGTGAAAAATGCATTGTGATCAAAGTTGAGCTAATGATAATAATAAAAAGAATAAAGAGATGTTATAGATAAAAACATTTTGAAGAAATAAGATACAGACAATACGAATATTCCTTACAATATGACTGTCAGAGTATCATCCACTTGGCGAAGATCCTAATAATTCATTTGCGAAGTCGGTTATAAGGGAAAAGAGAAGAGTTGATTGGTGTATGTTATTAATGCTCTAAGGGGAGACTCAACCGAAGCGAAGCTAGAAGTCTACTATATTAAAAATTATATCAAACTAATTACAGAAGTTGTAGCAATTGCGATCTCTCAATTTATTCAAGATTTTGAAAAGTGTATTTGTGACGACCCGGTTACCGATACTCGACCCCTCTTTTATACTGGGCCGAGCTACCAGCAACCGAGGCGTCGGAACTTAAAAATTCTACAACATATTATTTAAAACATCCCTTTCTTATCGCAGCTTGTGATAACTAACACCATACTCCGTGATCCATCTAATGCAGGACGTGCCACCAAAAATAGTAGGAGTTTGTTAATACAAACTCATTAGGTAAAATAATATCTCAATAATCACAATATATCAAGAACAATAAAAAATATCAGATATCAAATTAGAATGATACAAATAAATCATGGAATGCTCAATAATATTTCACATAAATATAAAACACAAGCAGGCTCATATTAAAAATTTATATCATCATAATTTACATATCATTAAACTCACTTTATTTTATCATAATACAATATTGTCCTATTTTGTGATGTAGATCTATTATTTTCATACCCTTTCACCTAAAAGCCTGACAAAAATGTCTTTAATTTATTATTCTTGACAAGAGCCGCCTTATATCAGAGATTTCACTTTAAGGACATCACCCGGCATACACTCCCTGCCGTTATAGAAATAACACATAATAGGCAACTTTCCGCCCTCGTCGGATCTTGGTATACAAATATTCAATAATACCATATCACCTCACAAACCAACAAATTCATCTCATTTTTATGTCCAAATAACAGAATATTCAGCATAATATCACAATTTCTCAAATTCTCGGAACATAAAATTATTTTCACAAAATAATAGTAAAAAATTACTTTCAAATTTATTGTTATATAAAACTCGAAATTTCCTCCTTAGCTTCTCCTTTTCTTTCTCTTCCCTCTCCTCCTCCTTTCCTTCTTCTCTGTTTTCTCTGCTGAGCTTGGCGGAAGGAGGCAGACACCCAGGCAAAGGGATTTAATTAATCCCTTAAATCCTTTGCCATTTTTTTGTGTCTGCCACGCGGCAGAGAGGAAAGAGAGAGGACGGCGGCTGGCGCTAGGCCTGTAAATGGGTCGGATTTTGATCTGATCCGATCCGTAATCCGAACCGATTACCTTATATAACGGAATAAATTTTTGACCCGTACGATTATTCCGAAAAACTGACTCGCTCCGTTTAAGTATTGCCGGGTCGGATCCGGGTCGATGCTGATCTGATCCGAAAAAAATCCGATCCGAAATTTATAAGTATGAAATTATTTTACGTATTTATATATTTATTATTTAATTGCATATGTTAATTGTTGTTTTATTTTATGAAGGTTTTGAATGTGACTGAGACTTATAATTATTAAAGAGGCTATTGCAAATTATTTTAAGTATAGTAACCAGGAAGTGCTTGCATTGTGAAATGGGATAAATAGCTATAAATATTTTTTACCGTTAAGATAAAATATTTAATGCTAACTTTAACAGAATTGTGCTTTATTTTTTGTGTAATATTTTCATTCAACTGTTGGTTATATGTTTTATAATATTGTAACATAATGCTGATGTTAGTGATATGATCTTTAAATATTTATATATTATCCTTATATTTTCTACTATAATGGATTTATATTGTAAATTTTAGTGATCAAAATTTTATTTAAAAATATAAGAATATATATACAACTAATAGTTGTAGTCATTGAAAAAATAGTATTAAATTATGTAAAAAAAAGTTTCGGATCGACCCGAAATCCGATCCAAAAATCCGAACAGTGGCGGGTCATGGAACGGATCTGGGTTGACCTCGATCTGATCCGATTTTAATCCGATCCGGATATATTGGAATCGGATCCGGGTCGGGGTCAACCCGATCCGGATCCGATCTGTTGACAGGCCTAGCTGGCGCTGCTGGCTGCAACCGGAGAAGTTATTGATTGGGCATCCGAATGGTGCGCGCGGCGCACGCAGTAATTTTTCCTGCAATTGGCAGCGGAAGCCCAATTAATTAGGAACAATTATTATTTAGTCTCTCTACTATTATATCCTTATAAATAAGTTCAAACTTATTTATTCTAAATTCAAAATTATTCTTTTTGAGTCCAAATCAACTCTAATTTTTAAATGCACCAATCATCCAAATCAGCTCTAATTTGTAAGAGATAATTACCTACATACCACACAGTTTAATTTTATTTATGTCTTACCCATTCATTCTTAATTAATTACGCTATGCACACTCAAAACATTATAAAATCTTCCATACACATATTTTAACTTATTTCGATTATAACGAGTAATCATAATTTTTCAATAACCTAATTATTCATCATATTTTTTTAGGATATTTAAATATATTTTGAGTGAAAATCCTAAAAACTTAATGTTTAGGTGGCGGCAATGGAAGAAGACATTCGCGACGTGAATTGATTTTAGGACAAATTAGCACTTTAGATGGTATTGAGAAAGAGAAAAAATATATACTATTAAGAATAAAAATATAATTTTAATGATTTACTAACAGAACATATTTTTTTCAAATAGATTTTGATTAATTTTTAACTCAAATGTGTGTATGTAAGATTTTGTAATGTTTTGAGTGTGCATAGTGTAATTAATTTAGAATGAATGGGTAAGGTATAAATAAAATTAATTTGTGTGGCATGTAGGTAATTATTCTATTTAAATATACCAATCAAATTTATATTATAATTAGTATAAGAAACTATTTTTGACAATAGATAAATAACTCAATGAATGCTTATAAAATATAATTTTATAATAATAATAAATACAACGATAACGTTTATAAAATAAAATTTAAATTTTAATAATTTTTTAAAGAAAAAAATTTAACAATTATTAAATTTCTTCTCAAAAATTACTAAAATGATGAAAATAAGGCGTTATTCTTAAAAAATAGGTATCCATAATAAAATAAATCTCAATTTTTTTAAATAAATATAAATATTTAAAATCTAATATTATTCTTAAAAAATATATTCATATAAAGAAACAACTCAAATTTAGAATTAAAAAAAAAAGAAAATATTTATGTTAAACATTAAAAAATATAATATTTTTTTGAAAAAATCAACTAAAATTTGCTAAAATTAAACAAACAAAACTTCTGCAGCTGGTGTGGGACTTCTTGCAAAGTAAGAGGCCTACATTGCCTATGGAACCCTCAAACCTCCTTCACATAGTTTATATAATAATACGATTCAAATTAAAAAGGCTTAAATCGTCCCATTTAGGTCTAGCGATTCAATGGTTTGGTGGTTAAACACGGGTATTACTCGATTCAAGGCTATTTTTTTTCCTGTTAGGTTTTAAACTTGGGTGAGAACGTTTTGACGGCTGATTGAAACAGTCTGTTTGCTCTGATTTTTAAAACTATGAGTCTGTAAAATTGCATAAGCATTCATCTTCAAATTATATAATGTCAAAAAATATGTGATTTTGTATTTTAATCTTTTGTGCTATAGTCAAAATATTTTACAGTAAAAAATTCCAGATGTTTTTGGCAAAACTGTTTTCTTCATCGATGAGATCTCATCATTAGAAAACTTCTCGAAAAACATTGTCGAAATTTCAATAAGACTTGAATTGGGATTTGAATTGATGTTGCCCATCTCAATAAGAAATAAAAAAAAAAAGATTATTGAAGATTCGGTCGAAGTGACTTGAGGCTAAAAAACCCAATGCTTTAGCAAACACGAAAGCACCATGGAGAGCAACAAAAGTCCACAGGCCACCTAATTGACAAGGGCGAGTAACATCTCCTTGTGCTTTAGGAGGAGATTTACACAGGAGCTGGCCTCTGATGGACTCAAACTCTAGGAAACTTAACTTAATTTCTATTAAGAAGCAAACCGCAGTTGATTGAAACTTTGACAATCCAGACAAGGTTCGACAAACTCATGATTCAAGTGAAGCAACTTATTTGATGGCTATTCATTGAGAAGAGATCCCCTCAACTGGGCAATTGTTCTCAATGTTAGGATATCTCAAGTAGTTGCAAGGAGCGGCTAAGTTAACCTGCCAAGCCATTGTTTAGTAGTAGCTACATCAACTCATTATTGAACTATCTAGAAAAGTGTCTGTAGTCTGGACAGTAATGTGCAGGTCACTCTTGGCAATTCATCAGGAGAATCCGTTGCTCCTTTCTTTTTCTATAAACGAAAAACATAAAAGTTGAATAATTTGTACAGCGAGCACTGTCAAAACTACTTTAAAAGGCTACTAGGAGAACAATAGGAAATCCTTCACAAGAGAAGAATGAATATTAACAGTGTTCATTGCAACATAAGAAGGAGAAGAACAGATGTGTTCTTGTTTCCATTTAATTAGGTTGTTCTAAAATATTCCTATAACTTGTGCGAGTTACCACAGTGAGCTACCTAAATCAAATTTGATATCAAGCTAGTTGTTAGGCTTATGACGACTGCAAACTCTTACTCTGTTCCGATAAAAGTTCGTCTTCTAGCTGTATAAGATTTTACAAGAGTGTTTTTATATTGGGGTTTTTACATACTGGACATGAAATTTACAGGAAATTACGCATTTCACAATCAATTCTTAAATATTACCACTATCACACCATATTCATTTAAATTTTACGCATTTCACATATTTCATATACTTTATAATATTATATATAAATTAAAATGCATAAATTCATTAATATTTAAATTCTAATATATATTTTTATTTTTTTACTATAAACATATTAATTTTCTTACTTCAATTAAAAATTATAGTCATATGGATTTAAATTTGGCACCCTAATTGAAAATTTTAAATAGGATAAATAAATTAAAATACAAAAATTCATAAATATTTAAATTTCTATTTATATAAATTAATTTATTTATATTATTTAATTAATATATTAATAATATAGTTAAGATCAAGGCCAATTTAGAAATGTAAAGTTCCCCATCAAAAAATATGATATGAAATATGTGAAATGCGTAAAATTTAAATGAATATGGTGTGATAGTAGTAATATTTATAAATTGATGGTGAAATACGTAATTTCGTGTAAATTTCATGTCTTGTATGTAAAAATCTCTTTTATATTTTACTCTTATTTACTCTAGTAGAAATTTTTATAATTTAAATTTTTTAGTTTTTCAACAAGGTTGTTATCTTTGTCGCTGAAGTCTCATCATTGGACTTCGATGATGTTTCAGAGTCCTTTCTCTGATCACAATTGTATTCTCAATAAGTTACGAGAAAATGTCGTAGTATAAAAATGTCATGTGTTGAAATGATAAGGCATTTATATCACTCCCTTTTAAATTTATTATTATTATTAAAAATATTTAGATTATAAATTTTATGAGTTAATTGATATTTATAATATATCCTATTTTGGGTTTCATCTTTCACCTTCAATGATGTGTTTATTTCAGTTTATGAGAATATTTTTAATTAAAGTAAAATATAATTGTGATGATTTTATTTCAAGATTTATTAAATATTTCATAACAAAATATTTATTAAATATTAAAATTAATTTTATTTAAAATACTGTAATATAAAATCATTTATTTATTTTAAAATTTATATAGGACATAAATAAAGTTGATTTTAATAATAAAATTTAAATAAAAAATAAAAAATATTATTATATAATATTAAAATTTGTGAATGAGCTATTAAAATTAATCGGATAATTTTTAGAAAAAAATATCATAAAAACAAACATATTAATAATTTACATTTGAGGGTATATTTATTTATACATATTTATATAATAAAAGTACCTTTGAAGGAGTAGATATAATCTAAAAAAGTTTATGATGCACATAAGTTAAATATTATTTAAAAACATGCACATAATATTTAATTTCTTTGCACTTTGATGTGTTTATCATATACTTTATCTTTAATTTGGGAGTGGAATATGAAATAAAAATATTATCAGATATAATATATAATAATATAAATTTGGGGATGACACATATAATAAATTTTTTTTGGCATGAGAGACAATGTTCTCTATAAAATCCTCATGTTATATATAAGTTAAACATTTAAAACATATAAAATTATTTCAGAGTGGAATACTTAGTACATATTATATATATATATGTATATTTAAAAAAATTTGATAAAAAAAATATTTTAACTGCTGTAATGGCATTTAAGTGTATTTATGTATTATTATAAAATAAAAGTGCAATTATGTACTTGTTCTGTTTTCTATTTGCTTAATAATAAGCTGGCCTTCGGAATAAAAAAATAATAAAAGAAAATTGCATTGGAGATGTTGAAGTTGGAACAGCTTTGCAAATTAGTCATAATTTTTTAAAAATTTTAATCTGAATTTTTGAGATTATAAAAAGCTATTATTTAATCTTAATTAAAATATAATTACATATTTTTTATTATTTTCTCGTAAGATTATTTTTAATCATCAATTTTTGATTTTTTAAAATATACATATTTAAATTTTTAAAATTTCAGAGCTTGGATAGCAAGAGATGTGATAAAATAAATTTTAAATTTTAATTAAATTTCTAAAAAATGGTGAGAATAAGAGAGAAGTATAATGATTTTTTAAAATATATAAATGGCTCAAACTAGATAAAAATGATCAAAATTTTATATTATCATAAAAGACAAAAAAAATTAGATCCTAGAAAAAAAAATTAAAAGATTAGCACTTTTATAACCTCATAAATCAAAATGAAAATTTGTTTTGAAATTGGGCTTAATTTACAATACTTTACTGACCTTATTAGGCCTTGTTTGGAGCGAGGACCAAATCAGGACCAAAATGATACTAATTTAAAAAACAATAATAATAATAATAAATAAATAATTTTTTTAATTATTTTACACAAATTTTAATATAAAAAAATATTATTTTACTTCACATACTCAATAATTTTTAATAAAAATATATATTTTATTTCACATCCTAGACCAAAATATTCAAATCGAGTATTTTAGTCTATGATGTAAAATAAAGTTAATTTTTTATTAAAAATTATTGAAAATGTGAACTAAAATAATATTTTTTATATTAAAATTTGTGTAAAATGATTAAAAATTTTTATTTATTATTATTATTGTTGTTTTTTAAATTAGTATCATTTTGATCCTGATTTAGTCCTCGTGTCAAACAGGACTTTAGGGTCCAATATGCAATTTACCCCAATCATAATATAAGCTACGCTTAAATATAGATGGCCACATTCAGCTAGA
Source organism: Apostasia shenzhenica (assembly GCA_002786265.1). Classification (NCBI taxonomy): domain Eukaryota; kingdom Viridiplantae; phylum Streptophyta; class Magnoliopsida; order Asparagales; family Orchidaceae; genus Apostasia; species Apostasia shenzhenica. Next base: position 323,247 of record KZ452026.1, read on the forward strand.
TTTGGTCAACCCGAATCACATTAGTGACCAAATTCTATTTTCTCACGGCAGTTATAAATGTGTTCCACATTTTTTATTATATTACATATAACTTACAAAACAAAACTTAAATTGCACATTAATCCATTCATTTAAATTTGTCAGTATCTTTCAGAATATTACAACGTCATGTGTTTGATTCTATAAAGGTACAAAATTTGACCTATTTTTTAACCAAAAGTTTTTTTTTTTTTTTTGATAGTAACCAAAAGATTTATTTATTTTTTGATAAAAACGAAAGATTTTCTTGGTCCAACTGCTTTAAGTATTTCAATGCGATATCATTTATTGAGTTTAACCTGTCTATTGTCTGGATTTCTACCTTTAACGAAAGATCAAATAAGTTGAGTGAAATATTTTATGGTTGATGAGTACTTAAACTATAATTATTGGACTTATATGTAATTATCTTTTTATTTTTTATTTTTTATTTTTATCATAATTTCCTCTTTATATCATATGAACAAATTGGGTCATCCTAATTTGTTTTTAGGTCCAACATTATTGTTGTTTTATATTTTAAATTGGGCAAACACCGTACATAAAATTGTACTTTTTTTTTTAATTTAACATCTAGATCTCTAAACTCCTTCTGGTTTTTCAAAGAGATCCCAAAAGATAAATTAAATATAACAAGTAGGATTATGTTGGTGGCTTTCTTTACATTAACATATTGAAACGATGAAAATTTTGATTTTTGAATGTTATTAGTAATTTAATAATTATTGAAATAACTTCATTCATTTTCTTATTTCTTCTTTAGAGACCAATGGTTTGACGGTAAGTTAGCATCGACGGCCGCACTCTGGCTGATAGAGAGAGCGATGGACTGGAGATATGTCCTCTAATGATCTATGATATACAGTTGCTCCGACAAATAGAGAGACAGAGATGCAATTGAGGAGGAGGATCTGAGAGGGCATAATCCAAGAAAAATATAATATGATATACGAATATAAAGTAAAATGGCCTTTTCAAATTTATTTTTAATAGTAAGAACATTTAATAAATGTATTGAAACTCAAGAGCATTAATGTTAGCTTTTTATAAAAAATTATATAACTATTTGACAAGAGCAAATTACAAAAATATTTATTTAATTTACCTATAATTTTATTTTATTTTGTTTAATATGCCATTTAGGTTCTTATTTTATTCATTTAATTTTAAATTTTAGATATTAAAAATATAATTATAAGTAAATTATAGAATTTTATTGATAATTTATTGTTGATATTATCTCTTAATCTCATGGAACTATTTATCCTTTTAAATAAATATCAATAAAATTGAATTTAATCGACTAATATGAATCATGTTTAAAATGGGTAGCATAAATATCTGATAATCTAACCGTTTAGCAAACTAAACAGTAAATTACATATATGCCCCAAAAATAAGATTAGCAGGGATAACACGTTTTTAAATATAAAAAAAAATTATTTAAAAGTTGAGGATATTTAAGTCAAACATTTTGTCACATAAATTTAAACTTTTGGATGATCACACATCATATACTTATATTTTCATTTAAAAAAAAAATTTAAATTTTTTGATTTGATTTCAATCTGATCTTAGATGATAAGAGCATAATAAATCTTGACTCGAATTAAATTTAATTTTTTAATTATTAATTCGATGATTAACTTTACTTTTAATTAATTTTAATTTTTTATTCAGAATCTTAAGTATTTATGTATGTATTTATTTATTTCATCATCTAAATATTGACTGGTTATCTAATCTTATAGTTAAGCAGAAAAATTTAAAAAAATAATAATAAAGGTAATTATATATATTTATATGAATTTTATTATTTTTTAATCAAACTCATTTGGAACAGATTTGATTTGATCATAAAACTGTTAATAAAACTCATTTAGAGATTAAATTGATTAAAATAACGAGCTATAAAAAGGATAAGGTAAGTTTATCTCAATTTTTGAGTGATTAACGGCCCTAATGGCAGCAAATGCAATCTGTAAAGGGGTAAACTGTCTAAAGATTATGAGCTTAGTCTTACCTGGCGGTGCCCATATTCGGAGCAATTACCACACGCTTTCTTAAAGGAAAGGGTATTTAGGTAATTTCGTTGAAGAGCAATTCCTCGTCCCTCGTTCGGATAATAAAAAATTATAAATTTTAGAGCACTGAGAACCAACCGTGGCGCTGTCTCGCTCTTCTCTCTCTTCTCGTCAATTGAGCCGACGGAGGAGGGGAATGGATGGGAGCACGGGAGGGGAGAGGGGATTGAAGCTGTTCGGGGTGAGGATCGTCGATGGAGATCGGAGGTGGAGGGAGGAAAGGACGGCGGCGGTGGAGGGGGAGAACGAGGAGGCGGTGAGGAAGAGCATGCTGAAGAGCAAGAGTATGGGGAACCTGGCGGCCTGCGCGGGGTCGCCGGCGGGGGAGAAGGGAGCCGGCGATCACGGGTATCTCTCCGATGGCGGGCTCGTGCAGTCATCGAGGGGGAGGGCAGGGCACGAAAGGAAGCGAGGTGATTGGCCGACCCTAATTTCATCAAATTTTTGGGATTTTGCTTCCTAAAGTTTTTTTTTTATGATTTCATTGTCCTTTCTATGTTCATGATGTATGTATTTGCATGGGATTAGGATTTCCTTAACTTGATTGAATTATGTTTATTCCACTAATTTTTTTCTGTTTGTATTCTTCTGTTTTGTGGAATCATATGTTAAATGGCTTATTTCTTTGAAGGATTTTCTCCTGCATTTTCATTAGGAATTGAAGCTGCCAAAATTTTGAATCATTTTTTCTGGTAGCTAACTTCTCATGTTGTGTATCCCTGCTTCTATGTGGTTTGTCAATAGGTTTAGAAATTCATGAAGTTTTTTCACACAAATTCAGTGTTATCATTTAATTTTTACTGGTTTTCCGTATTAGATATATGGGATTTTGTTGGAAAGGGTGTTTAATAGAGTCGAAATATTTTGGGATATTCACGGAGAATTGTCCTGTTGGATGTTCAACACAAGTTGTGATGATAATATAGAATTGAGGGCTCCTACCCACAGGCTTAGGTTTTTGGTTAATAGGCCTGTTAATTGCATATTGGGCCTCCCCCAAGGTAACTCTTCAAACAAAATATAGGGTAAAGATTTTAGTTTTGAATCATCCTTAAAACGTACTTCAAGGAATCTTATTGAGGAAATCCTGATTCTTTTCTTGTTCGTGATGGATAGATATGTCTGGAAAGGATTAGGGGTTTAATAAACTAGATTGAAATTTTCATCTACTACTGTGATCATCTATTATTTTGGTTTATGGGATTATATGGGTGCTGTTTGCTGGATTTTTTCCGCAGCTTTTGGGAGAATTAAGCTTCTTTGTCGTTTGTGTTTATGATTAGAAAATATTTAATGAAGAGACATCATGAAAGGTCTGTTGTGATTTTTTTTTCTTCCAGTTATTAATTAAATCCTAGTTTTTTCTTCTTTTGCTTCAGCAATGGGGAAATCTTTTTTATAATCTTCTAGAATGCTTCCAAAAACATTACATCACTATTGCCCACAGATTCTATAGCCTGCAGATTCTTAAGAAACACAAATCACAACAAAGCAAAGCCTTAATTCCAAGCTAGTTGGGGTTGCCTAGATGGATTTCTCTACTCTGTTCAGTTTTATTTAAAGTAATGCTTATTTATTCAGCTATTGACCTGATCTGCAATCAGATATTGATTCCATATCTCACGTATTTTTAATGGTTTCTGCACATCAACCCAAAAATCATACTGAATTACACTCTTAACCATTGATTTTAACACGTTAATTGTTTTACGCCGCACAGAACAACTTCTTGTTAGCTGTTCTCAGCCTAAGACCTACACTGTGTTTAGATTAAATTCTCTCTTTCATTTTTAGTTTAGGGAAGTTACATGTGCATTTCATCTTAGCTAATTGCATACTAGCCTTGTAATTTAGCTAATGGGCATCCAAATTCAGAACTTTCTTCTTTCATGGAAGAACTGGGGGTTTTATGTGCTATTGCTAAGGCTTGCATGCAATATAAAAGAAATTGAGGTTATATGTGAATTTGCTAATATTCAAGGGGTGCATATGTAATTTCCCTTTTCTTATTTGGTATTCAGGGGTGCCATGGACCGAAGAAGAGCATCTAACCTTCTTAGCCGGACTGGAAAAGCTGGGGAAGGGCGATTGGCGGGGAATCTCGAGAAATTTCGTCACAACTAGAACTCCGACTCAAGTAGCCAGCCATGCACAGAAATATTTCCTTAGGCAAAGTAATCCCAACAAGAAAAAGAGAAGATCCAGCCTTTTTGATGTAGTAATAAGCAACAGAGTAAGTTCCAAAAGCTCATACCATTAGTTTGACCTTATAGTTGTTAATCTCACTGCATGTAAACCTAACTCATTGTAGACAACAAGCCGCCCTGAAACTCCATCATCGCCATTGAAGACGTCCGATAAATTCAAAAAAGTCGATCGTCTCAGCCTTGACAATTATTCGGTAGATTTGCAAATTATCTACAATCCTTATTCTCAGATGAATTCACTTTAACTTGCAAATTTTCGTTAACAATTTGGTCAAAATGTTTACAGGCTGCTTCTCCATCTTTTACTTTAATTCAACCAGGATCATCAATTGCAGCAAGTTGCACTGGCAATCAAAATTTAATTTTAACGGTAACTATTTGCTGCAGTTTACAGTCCCCTGAGATTTGAGTTGCACTGCACTTAGGTTCTAATTTTTAAATCCTTCATTTAGGTCCTTGAGCTATCAATTTATTTTCTGTAGGTCCATTTGTCTATTCTGCAGTTAAATCTAATCCTTTTGTTAATGAATATTCTTGCTAGAGGTGTAATATTTTTAATTTTAGAGGGAGTTTTGTCATTTAGAATGAATTTGGTTCAATGATATTGTGATGTCATATCAAATCAGTTGGAGAAATTGATTATTTGGTTTGAAGACCTATTTAAAATTACAAAATAGTTACTCTAAAATTATATCCAAATGACACCGAAATTTGGTGACATTATTTTGAGTTACATTAAGATGTCAACATAATTGTAAATAGTATTGACGTTTAGATAATAGTTTACAAAACATCTTCTTAGAAAAATCTGATTTCATTTACCGGTTGCAAGATGGATGGAATTCAACTATTTGGACCATTTTGCAATTGGTTTTGACCTCAGGGATCCAACTAAAATAACAATTATTTGCAATCCAAATCTATAATTGACTTCGTACTTCGAACCTCTGTAACCATAAGCAATTAGTTACTCATTCATGTTTTAGCTTAATGACTATTCGAGTTTTCAACAGGATTTGTCTGTCAATTCGATGACTTTTGTTCCGGGTGAAGCTGTTTCTAGTTTTGTGAAATTGTCGATTCCTCTCTCCTCTCCTCCCCCGGCGTTGCCCGATTCTCCGACGATCGCGAACAGTGATCTGGAGCTCAGCATTGCTCCTCCTGAATCTCACAGCAGCCTGGGAAAGATATCCTCTGGGACCATTAGAGTGGTTTAATTAGTTCTCATATCACCTGTTTTTTATTACTCCATATGTTATATGACATGCTAGGAATAAATATCCAAATTTTGTACTACAGGTTATGTTCAATTCATAAAGGCATTTCAAGTTGTCTTCAAAGTCTTTCAATTCTTCTTTCTCGACTTTTCCATCTGCTGCAAATATGCATGATCCATAACGAGTTGATCTTATTGTTCTTGTTCAAATTGTTCTTCGATAGAAAAAAAAAAAAAAAAGGGAAACTTTTGGTCCCTTGGTTCTTGCTATATGTCCCTAATATCTGACCAATAGACAGCTCAAATGTTAGTTTATGAGTTTAATCTATTGGATTATTGAATTAAATAATTCCATGGATTACACCAAAAGTAGAATTTATATTCATTTTGGTCAGATATTGGTGTTACATAATATTTTTCTTTTATAAAATCTACTATTTAATCTCTCTAAAGTTTTTCAAGTTCACGGACTTAAAACATAATTGAATAATAATACCAATAATAATGAACAAAGTCTTTATCCCATTAGATGATATCGATTGCAAACATAATTGAACAAGAGAAGCCAAAATTAAAAAAAAATTTAGGGGTCGTTTAGTTCATTATTATCTTAGTATTATGTTATTTAATTTAGATGTTATTTTTTAATTAATAATTTTATAATTTTATAAAAGTTTATTTACAGATATGATTAAACTAAATAATTATTTTCATTAGATGATATGATATAATACCAAGATGATATTGAACCAAACACTTTCTTAATATAATCATGGCTAAATTATTGCTCTATTTAAAACCAAAGTTTTAAAACTCAGCTTTAATTTTGGTTTCGGTTGCAAGATTAAAGTATCAGTTTTAGCAGTTTCGATAATTTTGATAATTTCAGTGTTATAATTAGTTTTGATTTTTTCTTTAAGTTATTTAAATTATTGAGAGATCTATTCGGCCAACAAAACAACAACGACGACAACCAAGCTTTAATCCCACTAGGTAAGGTCGGCTACATGAATCCTTTATTTTCATTGCACTTCATTAATTACCAAATTCTTATTTAAGTCTAAATAATTAAAATCACTTATTATAATTTTTTTTCATATCTTTTTTGATTTTCTTCTTCCTCTTTGTACATGGACAAAATTTAATAACTTTTTTTTTCTATCTGCAGCTTCAATCGTCCTAGAATTTATATATCCAAATTATCTAAGTCGACTTTCTTTAAGTTTATCCTCAATTAGTGCAACACTAATTTTTTTTTTATAAACTCATTTCTCATTATATCTTTTCGTGTATATCCACACATCCATCTTAGCATCCTCATTTCTGTAATATTTATTTTATTTGTATGTTTCCTCTTTGCAGGTCAGTATTCAGCACCATATATCATCACTGGCTTTACTATAATTTTATATTTGGTAGACTTTTAAACTTAAGTTTTGGCGAGTTTTCGTCGAAATTAATCTAATTTTGATCGAGTTTTAAAACATTGTGATGTTAAAAGATCAAGTTACTTATTTAGTCAAACATAGACATAAAAAAAGATGAATTTTGGAAGGCTGATCTTTCCATATGTAGTACTCTCATACCTTAAGGATTAAAATACTATTTTTAACACCAAAAAAACATTGAGCAAACAGATAATTTTATATGACATGTACCAAGTCTTTCTATTATTAATAAACCTAGTAATTTGGATGACTCAAATTTATTATTATTATTATTATTATATTTTTCTAATCTAAGTTATTCTTGATAGGCTTTGAAATATTTTTTTGGGATATTGTTGTGATTTTGCCATAAGGGTTGATCACATTTGGTGGTGATCCATGTCAATGATGGTGATTTTTGATGGTGCATTTTTGTGTGATGATCTCTCTATTTGAGGTGGTCCAACTAATGCCAACAATGCATTGTATTATTTTAAAGGATGAAAGGGTTAGGTATTAGCTAATGCATTGAGTGGCTATCAAATATTTGTCATTAATGATAATCACATATGTTGTTTCTTGTATTATTAATGGAGCATTTTTTTTATTTTTTCGCATTTTATAATGCATGTAGACCTGGGCATCTTTCGAGCTCGGGCCGGGCTCAGGTCGGGCCAACTCGGGCCGGATCACCAATTGAGCATATTAAATCACACTCATACATATACATTCGGGTCAATTTATATGACCAAGCCCAACATGGCCTCGGGCCAGGTCGACCCGAATGGTAAACTCTTCTCAAAGTAAAAAAATTATTAAGCTTTTCTTTATAACAAGCTTTTACTCCAAAAATCCTAAATATCAATATTACTATATAATTTGAATTTTGAAATAATATAAACAGTTAAGCACCATATAAAATACCATACAAAAATTTAGCTCTTGTAATCTTATTACAACTCTACAACATAAAATCATAATTATAAAAATTGTAAGTTAGCTTTAGTGCCGGGCCGGGCCGGGTCGGGCCCCCGATGATCATGCCCAAGCCCGATCATGTTCATGATCGGGCCGGGCCGGGCCGGAATAAAAGAATAATAAGAAAATTTTATCACAACCCAAGCCCTAAATTTTTCGAGTCGGGTCGGATCGGGTCGGGTCAGGCGGGTCCCCGGGCCCGTGCCCAGGTCTAAATGCATGCAAAAAAAACCTTGAATTTTGTAGGTTAATAAATTTAATAATGATTCAAGGTTGAGATAGCTCGAGTTTTATTCGAGCAAATCCAAGCTCTCCAATAATTGAATTCTTTTTTTAAAAAACTGCCACTACTAGGATTTGGAGTTGAGTTAATCATGCACACAAAATTATTTAATAGATATTCTAATCTTAAGTAACATATACTGATGTATAAGTAATATAATTATAATAAATAATTGAATATAGTATTTATATTTTAATGACAGCTATTCATATTATTTAGGAGACAGAAGTTTTCTATAAATGAAGTTCTGCCTAAGCCAAATATGCACAAGTACTAGCTTCATAATTTAAGATTGTTCAAAGGGTTAATTACATCAGGACCCTTGATGTGAACTCATATGTCACACAAGTCCATAAACAATAAAAAGTTCATCTAGGTCCCTTTCATTAAAAAAAATGTTACACTTGGGTCAGTTTTTACCAATTTCATTAAGTTTTGTTATTAAATTATATTTTAAAAAATAATTATTTAAGCATTCACTTAACCATGTGAAAATTGAAAGTTTACTAAAGAAAATGATTCAACTTAAAATTGTTTCGACAAATATATTAATATATACATTTAGCATTTTCTAAATGATACCTTAGATTCGAATTTCAGAAATGATACCTTAGAAATAATGTATATGAATACGTTAAAATATGAGGTTATACGTTCAAAAATAAATTTTAGAAATAAATTTATAACATAAACTGTCAGTATTAATTAAATATATTTGTTAAATTTTTCTTTGTGTATGAAAAAACTACTCATTTAATTATCACAATCTCTATAATTTTTCTTCTTTTATTTTCTTGAATACTCATTATAGCTCAAGTTTATAATGAAAGATTTCTTTTTCTAGAATAAAAAAAACATATAAAATGTGACGTCCGTGGCAGAAGAGGACGGGAAGTCATCGCCGGGTGATGTCCTAAGAGAAAGGAATCACTGAGGTAAAGTGCGGTTCCTGACAGGCTTCTAGGCCGAATAATAAGTGGTGAGAGGGGCACAGGAATGAATCAACCCACATTGAAAAGGAAGAGAAATCCTAAGCTGTATAAGTAGATAACACGATCTAAAATGGTAGAAGCACTCCGTAGTTAAGCGTGCTTGAGCTGAAGTAGCACCAGGATGGGTGATCTCTTAGGAAGTACTCAAGTCATACAGTTTTCTTAAAGCCAAAGCAGATAATATTTCTATAATGACACGAGATGTTACATAAAATAAACTTATTATCTTAAGTGATTTGAAAATGCTAAGGATAAAATAATTCTTCATATTCATTTTAATAGAGTTGTAATATTTGAAATCAAATACGCTAGTAAAAGTCATACTCGAAGATCTATTTTGAAAAATTTTTAAAATTAGGATCAATTTACATTCTCTCGTCAATTTTAAGAGCCTAGATGCAATTTACTCATTTTATTAATATAAAATTTATCAACAAATCAAGTTCTTCATTTACCCAAATATATGATAAAAAAAATATTCAATTTTTTTTTATCAAAGAGAAGGTCAAGTTAAATATTTGATTTTTTTTTTTGAAAGTATTAAATATTTGAATTTTGAATCTTCAAAATTTACATGCAGAACACGTGCAGAGTAACCACAAATAATAATAAATCAAAAGGAGTGGTGTTTAAAATTTGGAATATCGATATTTAAATTAAAATAATTTGAGATCCAGATAGACAAATTTTCTAAATTTGAGATAGAGGTTAATTGTCATTGTTATAATCAATAGAATCTTATTAAAATTTGATTCAAAAATAAATATTTGAGATTATTAATGCGAAAATCCATCGACTTAAATCAGCTTCGAATCTCAAATCCAGAAAATATTTAAGGAGAAAAAAGAAAAAATGAAGACGTTAAAAAAAATATAAAAATGAGAAAATAAAAAGTTGATTAATATTTATGATTTAACTTGAACAGCTTGCTAACTAGATAAAACTATAATAATTGTAAGCTGCTTGAATATTTTACTATCTTTAAAGGTTCTGTTTGGCGCGAGAATCAAAATCAGGACTAAAATGATAATAATTTAAAAAACAGCAATAATAATAATAAATAAATTTTTTAATCATTATACACAAATTTTAATATAAAAAATATTATTCTACTTCACATCCTAGATTAAAATATTCGAATCGAATATTTTAATCTAGGATATGAAATAAAGTCGTGTTTTTTAAAATAGTACTATTTTGCTCCTCGCTCTAAATAAGGTCTTTGTCTGGTAACAACGCAAAGAATTACATAAGATAGTTCCTGAAATATTGCACGTGATAGTGTTGATGAAAGGATTACAAGGAGTTCTTTTTTTTTTTTTTTTTAAGGATTACAAGGAGTTATTAATGGAGAGTTTTGTATTTATTTTGGTGATCTAAAATTGTTGCGAGAATGTTTTTATGATTGTTCTTTCCTTAAGTTTGTTCCTTGGGGTTTAAATGCTAGACCGTTATGATGGCAATCCTTCCCGCTTTGTGTAAGTGTTTCATACGAGTGTGCGCATCATGTCATGATAAAAATATTATAATTTAGGTCCTTGAAGTTATAAAAGTGTTATAATTTAGTCCCGATTAAATTATAATTATTAATTTTTTATTATTATTTCATAAGATTATCTAATACGTAAATTTTTTTGACATTTTATAATATAATTTCAAAAAATTAGTATTTATGTTTTTAATTTTAAAAAATTTAGAGTGGAAAAAGAGACGAAAGAAATCAAATTTTATAATTTTTTATTAAATTATAAAAAAATGATGTGAATAGAGAGATATAATAGTTATTTAAAATATATAAATAATTTAAACTTATCAATAAAAGATTAAATTTCATATTTTCTGTTAGAAAAGGCCAACAAAAAGGGCAAAATTATAAAAGAGGAATCAAAACCGTAAAACTTTAGCAACATCAAGGATTAAAATCAATATTTTCAAGAATTTGTGATAAATTTGCAACATCTTCACAATCTCAGGGGCAGTTATGTAATTTATCGTAAAATTTTTTAACCATATAAATAAAAATGATCAATTCTAATTTTTATTTATTATTTTCAAAACTAAGTTTTAATCTTTTTCTAAAATTACATAGTCAATATCAGAGTTTGGGAAGCCAACAAGGAGCTTCTCATTTTGGCAAAATTACATCAGGGTACCTGAGGTCCGGATTTTCTTATAAATGGACCTCAATATATATATATAAATGGACCTCAATATATATATATATATATGGACCTCAATATTTGAACGAGAAATAAATAGAATTAGATTGGCATTCCTTAATAGGCATTCCTTAATAGGCATCAAAGCAATGACAACGTGGGCATCAAGCATGCAAGGGCTATGAATAGAGGGGAGATTCTATAATGACTCTTCTCTGAATCGAAGAGGCCATGAACAAACAGTATAAGCTAGGTAGTCTGATTGAAGAAAAAGAAGTTGCTGACTTTAAAAATCTTCTATTTTTATTTAAAGATATAAAATCACACATATCGTAAGATCTACTAACAGTGCGATTAATTTTTTGGCACATGAAAACACCATAGGCGACTTTCGTTGGCTAATTATAAGGACTAGCTTCCTTCCTATTGAATTTTGTAACCTCTTAAAGAGAGATCATATTTGTTCGATATTTTTTGTAATTTATTTTGATTAATATAAGGCCTAGGCCACCTTTTCAAAAAAAAAAAAAACAAATAAAATAAGATTGGCATTCTATTAAAAATGAGTTACTTTGGCATTCAATCTACTATAGGTTAGCATTTTTTATAGTAATAATATATAATTTGACATATAATTTGAAATTCAAATCATTCATAAATAGACAGGTTAAGAATGAGTTACCCATATGATCAGTTACTCGACCTATTTATTAAATAAGCTTTCAAATTCTCTTATTTTCTTAGAGATAAACGTGTGTGTTTATGTTATAAGAGAATTTTCAAAATAATTATTTTTTTTATCAACATTCACATGATTTGATCCTAACAATTGGGTGAAAATGTAAATTGTAAACCCTATATATTATATATAAATTGTGTGGGGTACATAATTTAGATGTCACATAATTTAGATGAATAAATAGTGTAAAAGATGTGCCAATATTTTAAAATTTTTCATAAACAAAAATTTATAGCTATTTTTTTAAAAAATAGATGGTGCATTTTAAAAATTTAGCACCATGCTCAAGACAATAATTATCTCATTTTTTAAAAAATTTTATACTCATTTTCCAAAATTTTGAAATATTTTAGGGCTTATTTAATTCTAAGATTAAATTTTGAATTAGAGAAAAAATAATAAATTTAATATTAAAAATTATATAAAATATAAAATAAAATTAATTTTAATATTTATATTTATATTAAATATGAAATAAATTTGATATTTACAGTTAAAATTTAAGTAGAATTAAAAAAAAAAAAAAACAAATTCTAACGGTCTAAATTTCAAAATTTGCACCCGCTTTGCAGTTCACTCACCAGTCACCCCTGCTCGGCTGCTCCTCAGACTCACTCGATTTTTTTCGCCGCTACGGTTTCTGTTAGCTTGTGCATCCTCGATCGCTGTCGCCGGAGAGAAGGAGAACAATGGCGCACCGAGCTGGACGATCCAATCTAGAAGGAGAATGCTGTCCAGCCTTCCCCATTACGGGATCCGAGATGCGATTCATTCCTCTTGCCTCAGCTCAAGCAGGTCGATTTGCCCATCCTCTCTAGTTTCATGCGAGAATCGGCGGGTCTGGGAGTACACGCGACGAATTTGGGGATCGGAGAGGGGTTCGGCGAGGACGGGAACAGTGCTTCGCATGACGAAGATCTGGATTTGCTCAATCGACTGTTTCAACCACCGTGGCCGTCGGGGAGGCTGCGTCAATCGCCTTGGCCGCCGGGAGGCCAAAGTGGTGACGAGAAATCTCTTATTAGGGCTTCTTCTTTCTTGATTTTCTTTTACGTTATTTCATTCTTGAAGCCGCATGTTGAACCATGACTGGTTAGCCACTTCAGCTGTCAGAATTGGAGGCCGTTCATTGAGAAGTTGTGAGTGCTTCAAATACGAAGAGAGAAATGGGAGAGAGGGTGGTGTGATGTCTCGTGGCCGAAGAGGACGAGAAGTGATCGTCGTGGCCGAAGAGGACGAGAAGTGATCGTCGTGGCCGAAGAGGATGAGAAGTGATCGTCGGGGTGATGTCTCAAAAGAAACAAATCTCTGGAGCAAAGTGCAGCTCTTTACAGGCTTGTAGGCTGAATGACAAGCGATTAGAGGGGTGCATGAATAATTCATATCGCATCGAAAAGCCAGGGGCGGTGCTCCTAAGTTTATGATGTGCGGACACTTTAAAAAATTACGTCGTGTCCATATCGAACACAAGGACACGTCGGGACACGCAAAGATGTGCAAGGACACCGTGTCAGACACGCCATGTAACGTATCCTAATAAAATAATATTAAAAAAAAATTAAAGAACACATTTTAGACACGCAAGGGTATTTTGGAATACCTTAGGATACTTCTGAGATATAAAATACTTCTAAGACACATATATGATAAGATTGAATCTATTTAATATTAATATTAAATTTATTTCTTAATATTATATATTTTTTTAATAAAACTTATGAATACGTCTATCTTTCTTTTATTTTTTCATTAATATTTAAAATTTATATTATTATTCTGATCATAAAAGGTTTGGAACACTGACTTCACTTTTATTTTTCTTTCGTCTTCAACATCGAAAACTCTTACTTTCTCTTATTTAAATTCCTCTCTGTTTTGTTGTCTTTTGTGTCATCACGTACATTCTCTCGTAAAAAGAATTAGATCGAAATATTTTTATTATAATATTTTTCAAGAGATTTATGTTTATTATATTAAAGATTGTTTATTGAACTCGTACGCAACCTGGATTCGACTCAAATCCAACGGTTTGGGTCTAAGTTGGGTTCTTGAGTGCGTGGGTCTTATAGTGGAATCGACTTAGCCTAGATCGGGTACATAATAGTTGCGGAACCCTATGCACACCCCTAGGTTCTAATCTTCCTTTTTAACTCTTTCTGTTCGATCTAATTGATCAGATTTTCGTAATAAATTCATACTGTAGTCTGTTATCTAATTGATCAGTTTGATCTAATTTCACGCAAACAATTTAGTAATTTATATTTTATCGTACGCAAATGATTGTATGTAGCAAGGAACTCAATGTTGATTGCTTGCTTGACCTTCTAACACTGTTTCTCGTCGCGTTATTGCTCCACTCCGGGTTTGCTTTGCTCGCATGCCGTGTGTTTATAAGTCACCAAAAATTCTATCAGTTGCTCGTCTAAACCCAATAATTTCTCCGAAATATGAGACCTGAGAAGTGCAGTATTTTTCCTGCCTTTCCTGGTTCACTGAAGTCTCAAAAGGCTGTCGTCTTCTTCATTGATTTAATGTGTTAGTGGGCTTTTTGATCTAAAAAATGTTAATGGGCTTGGGCTCATATGAAGAAGCCCATTAAAAGGAAAAAAAATTCTCTTAAATCTATTCTTCATGTGATTTAAACTTTAAACCTAGACTTCAAAATCAAACAAAAAATAAAATTTAAATCTACACTTGACTTGAATTTAATTCAGCTTACCGGATTTTAGAAAGGAAGACTTTCCTTCAAATTTTTTAAAGATTGTTTTTTTAATTTAAATTGCACTTAATGTTTTATTATATTATTTAGTATAATATTTTACAAAATTATTTATACTTGTATCAAATTAAATTATTATTTTATTTAAATAATATAGCATAATATTAAGATAATATTAAACCAAATACCTTCAAAAAATTTCTTGAGGCTGTCATATGCATTAAGGTTCAAGAAATTTCTAGAAGCAGGCCTTCTATGAAGGCTTGTTGTAAATTGGATATTCACCTCCAAATTTCGGAGTGAATTCCGCTTTGTTCTTCTTCATTCTCGAGTACGATATAATTTTGTAAGTATTTGGGGGGGGGGGTCATCAATGGTTCTAGAAGACAATTAAGATTTGTTTTCTATCAATTTGTATTGTTTTTTAAGTAAATTTATCTCTCGCGCTTTTCTAACAATAATTTATTTATATATTTGTCGATTCGAGAATTTCTGTTGCATAAAATTTTCAAAAGTTGCTATAAAACTCATCTTTTTATAGCTCATTCTGTGTTTGATAATCGACGGTGAAGCGTATTTTGATATTGAACGAACTTCGC
>KZ452026.1:343405-402599 GCA_002786265.1 Apostasia shenzhenica
ATGTCTAGGTATAGAGCAAGAATGATGACATGAAAATAGGAGGAACTAGATCAAAAAGCATCAAATATAATTCATATTATTTTTAAAAAATAATTATTTAGTTTAATGATATCTTTAAATAATATTATAATTAATTATAAAAATGTCATTACACGCTGACATCTAGATGTCACCCCAAATCGAGTGATATCTCAAGATAATACCGTTAATTTATCATTATAATGTCAATAACTTCTAACTAAATAAAAATAATTTGGATAGCATTGATATTTTCTAATATCATAACATTGAACCAAACAAATATCCATTGATGAATAACAATGATATTTAGATAATATGATATCTAAATAACATTGACATTGAGATAACACTGAACCAAATGCCCCCTTAATATCTTCTTTTGAATTTCTTTATGAGGAACTAAATCTTGTGCTAATGCCATTACACGCTGACATCTAGATGTCATCCCAAATTGGGCGATATTTCAAGATAACACCGTCAATTTGTCATTATAATGTCAATAACTTTCAACTAAATAAAAATAATTTTGATAGCATTAATATTTTCTAATATCATAACATTGAACCAAACAAATGTCCATTGATGAATAACAATGATATTTAGATAACATGACATTTAAATAACATTGACATTGAGATAACACTGAACCAAACGCACCCTTAATATCTTCTTTTGAATTTGTCTATGTGGAACTAAATCTTGTGCTAATCTCCTCCATAAATATTATCCTCTTTGGTCCGTGAGTCGCGCAATTTTTGAAATGCATTTAGATAAAAGTGTGTTTGCATAAATACTCCACATCTTCATCCTAATTTGCGTATGTCGGACAAAACTTATGCTATTAAATTAAATTTCAGCAAAATATTCTCAATATTAGTTCAAGTATCTACAACTATGTGACATATACTTCGATTTCATGCAAAACATGGGAGAATATATGTAGGGAATGAAGAACATGATAATAAAGAGGCTCAAACCAAGATCCGTCTTCCCATTGGAAAGACTTGCAAATTGATCTTAAATTTTTAAAAATTTTAATTTTGATCTTTGAGGTTATAAAAGTATTATGTTTGGACTCTATTAAGACATAATTATAATTTTTTTATTATTATATAATAAGATTATTTTTAATTATTAATTTTTTATTTTTTAAAAATATAACTTTAAAATATCAATATTTATATTCTTAAGTATTAAACTTTTAGATTGATAAAAATAAAAAATTAGAAAAATGCAAGACAGTGAAAATCTCGATTCTACATCAAATTCATGATTCATCCCCTCCAATGTTTTGACCTAACTCGTGAACTCAATTCGAACCCAACCCGACTTAACTAGGTAAGGGTTAAACTTATATGAGTACGAGTCATAAACGAATTAATTCGAATTTAACTCATTTAAGAAGACACAAGTACAGATTAGTAGCTCAATTTGATTATAACTCGTTAATGATTCATTTATCAAAATTAGTACATTAATTATTCAATTTTTATTTTTAATATTTCTATCTAAATTTTATAATTACATAAATTTAAAGTAAAATATTAAATTTATCAAATTTTAATATATTAATAATTATAAGAAATAGGCTAGCAAGTTTGTGGGCCATGTCGTGTGTCAAACCTCCTGGCTTTGGTCAAACATGCTTCCGTCATCAACTTAGAGGAGTTGGTCAACATTCTCCTCTTTATGAACTATGCAACCAAGATCCCTCTGGACCATAATGTGCAGTCCCTGAGATTAGAATGACACTATAAATAAGTCTCACATTTTAAAAAGCCTAAATTTAAATTTTTGAGTTTGTGTTTGCACTGTCATTTGATCCATTAGTTTAAATATTACTTTTTTGGATAGTTCAGTTAGATAATAACGATTAAATTTGACTATTAGTCATATTTATGTAGACCAAAATTTTCTTATAACTCTCTCGAAATGCTTTAGAATAATGTGTAGAATAGGTAAAAAAATTGAGCGTAATATAGCAAAAAGCCAGCAAATTTCAGGCATGAGACCAAACGGCAGCGCAAACACAAATTCAATGACCCAAATCTAGGCTTTTCAAAAAATGAGACTTATTTATATTATTCTAACCTCAAGAGCTCTTGTACAATTTGCCCTATTTTTTTATTATATATCACTTTTTACTTGGAGAACATTTTTACATCATGACAAAAACTTAAAATGAAATAAAATTTTATTTTTTTATTTTTAATGCACAAAATTTAATATAAAAAGTTTATTTTATATTATATTTTACATAATTTTTAATACATTAGTCAATAAAATTTATTTGATATCCTGCACAAATTTTTGTGTAAATTTATTTCTTATTATACTCATATCTCAAAAAAAGTTAGAAGCTATTTTGACCAAATCCATTATTAAAATGACTTCTAACTAAATAATGTTGTGCCTTGCCACCTTTCTCATACCACCCTTCTCATAATCTTAAGACTAAACTCCGTGCTTTTTCGTATAAAATATCGCTCCAAGATTTACACGCACGTTAAGATATCAAGGCCTCACTACATAATCACCCCAATAACATAAATAGTCGCTCCAACATGCACGAACAATGAAATGAACAAGTACTCAAATAAATAAATACAAAAGACTTTTCATATGTGCTGACATCAGCAATAATAAAGACGGTATCATGGATGCTCCATATTATACGCGTCTTATATTTGAGAATGAGATCGAGAGAGTAATGATCTTAGAACAGAGAGAGGAGGGACGTGAAGGGAAAAAAAATGATCATTTCGTACATGTTTAATGGTAGTTTTAATAGAAAGATCAAATCTAAAAATTTAATAGATCTTAGGGACTCAATGAGTGTTACTAAAATTCGCGAACCTACACTAACCTAATCTTAAACTGCCAACTATGGAAGGAGAGAAGCTACAATCTTTGTCGTTCACATCATATTTACCCATTTGGAAAAAAAAGCTAAACATCAGGTACCCATGTGTAATTTTCTCTTACTTTTTAAGAAAAATTTAAAAATAAGACTTTAAATTATTAATTATTTAATTAATAATCCTTCATTAATAAAAATTAGTAATATAGTCACCTTCCTTTAATAGGGTTAACTCTATGCGGTCGCCCATGTCTCGAGTGACTTAAGTTATTATTTTTTGGGAAATTTATATGCAGAACACTGAATTCATCACAAATTATGCATTTCATTATCTTTTAGTAAATATTACATATATCATACTCTTTTTACATTTCTATTGTTACAATAGAAAAGTAAAACCCATAAACAGAGTGTGATATATATAATATTTACTGAAAGATGGTGAAATACGTAATTTGTGATAAATTCAGTGTTCTGTATGTAAATTCCCATTATTTTTTTTACTAGCAGCTAATAAATTTTATTTTTAATGCATATATATTTATTTTCATATAAAAAATATACATATGTATATTTATTTTTATATATATATTTTAAAAAAAAATCTATTTATTACTATTAAATTGTGTAGTCATAGAGTTATTTACGAAAGCTAATATTTTAATATAAATATTTTTAGGATATATTTACATGTATTGAAATTCTAAAACAGAAAATAAAATATTGATAATGAGGAGAGAAATTTTAAATTTTAGATGCTGTTTGAAAATAAGACCAATTTGTTCTTCATGTGTATATATATATATATGATGGAAAATATAATTTATTATATTAAAATTTATATAAAATGTGAAATAAAATTTATTGATGTGTTGAAAATGATATAAAATATAAAAATAAATAAATTTTAATTAACTTATTTATAGTATTTAAAATTTAAAATATTAATTAAAAAACAAAAAATAGTTGTGAAAAACACTAAAAATTATGAGTCAATCGGTGGTGGTATAACAAGAGACTGATCAATAAAAGAAATAATAAGTTAAGTCACCCAAGATGTGAATGACTCGTTAAGGCGTTAAACATTTTTTATGAAAAGAGGAGCCTATATTACTAATTTTTATTAATTAAGACTTAATTAACTAATTAATACTTAAATCTTATAAATTTTTCTACTATTTAATACAGAACTTTGACCTCTACCTACCTCCTTACTATTCTCTAGAAAAACTGTGTGACCTGAGCATTTCCCAGAAAGTCACCCATCCGAGTGCTACTCCAGCCTAAGCACGCTTAACTACAGAATTTTTCATCATTAGCCTTACGGCGTTACTTACTTATGTAACTTAAAATCTCCCTTCCTCATCCCAGTACATATACAGCTTAGGTCACCCACCCCAAAAGGTGCATCTACCATTTGAGATCACGTTATCTACTTATACAGCTTGGGATCTCCTTCCCTTTCCGATGTAGGATGATTCATTCTTGTCCTTTTTCACCACTTATTATTCGACCTAGAAGCCTGCCATGAGCTGCACTTTGTCTCAGTGATTCCTTTTTCTTTAGGACATCACCCGACGATCACTCTTCATCCTCTTCGACCACGAGCGTCACATTAATATTATTAAATTAATTTACTATTTCAAAGCTATGAGAAATTAGTGTACCAAAAGTAGAGCTGTTAATCTGCCTGCCAACCCTTCAACTGCTTCACCTTCGTCTCTGGTAACTTAACCACTTGTTAGGTTAACAACCCCATGCATAAAATGCCGCAAGGCTTCCTCTCTCATCTCGAAAGAGAATTTTCAGACAACTTCATGGCCAATTGCCTTGCGCTCTTCGGCATCCTGGTAGCTTTTTGTCTGATGCTTACGGCCGGAAAAGCCGCCGTGTTCATCGTCGGCGACTCTGCCGGCTGGGACTTAAGTGCAGATCTGGCTTCGTGGCCAAGGAGCAAGCTTTTCTACGTCGGCGATGTCTTGTGTAAGAAATACTGTTAACTTAATGTAATGTGCAGTTATTTCCGTTATCTTTTCTCACTACTAGAGGCATGATCTTAGCTAACATGTTAATATTTTCTCAACAAATTCATAATAATTTACATTACAAATCAACTACATCTAAGTCCTCGAGATTAGAAGAACACAATTTTGAAAAAAATTTAATAAGATTTATCATGTTAATATTAATATTTTAATCAGGTACTTTCAAAATTATATTATTTTTTAAGGCACTTGCATGATATTTACCCTAATATTTTTTTGTCATTAGAGTGAAAAAAAAAATGTCAATTTTTCATCTTTGTTAACATTCCTTGAATTATCTCAGTATTTCAGTACTCACAGTACCACACCCTCAACCAAGTAGACAGCAACGGCTACTACGCCTGCAACGCCTCCAACGCTCTCCTGGAAAGCTCCGACGGCAACACTTCCGTCCCTCTGGCCGCCGCCGGCGACTACTACTTCATCTGCGGGACAGACTCCCACTGCTTGGGGGGAATGAAGCTTCACGTCGACGTCCGGAGAAGGAGCTACAAGGCGGTGGCTCCGGGGCCACCGCCGGAGGTCTCTCCGGTGCCTCCTCTTCTGCAGACGCCGGCGGCGTCGAAGAATGACGGATCTGCGCCTCCGGCGCTGAATGGATGTGAACGTGGAGGAAGAACGTCGATCCCGTCGTTCATGTGGTGCAGTTTTGCTGCTCTTTGTTGGGTTTTTGTTATGGGATGTTGAAGGGTAGGGGAGAGCGAAAAGAAAAAAGATAAATTGCATATAGGGACTTAAGTTTGTAGTGTTTTCTATAAAGGTCCATATATATTTTATTGTCTCTAACTAATTTGAAAATTTAAATAATGGTTCTTAAATTTTGAATCATACCACTTTTAGGTCCTGAGGTTAATTTATTATTATGCAATTTTTTCATAACATATTATATTATATTTAATTTTGAAAGACGTGGAAGTATTAAATTAAAATGATAATAGAATATTCAACCTCGGGGAGTGAATTAATATTTGAAAATTTTAAGACCTCGCAAATCTAATTGCTATTTCAAAATCTCTGCCTCAATATATAAAATAGATGTTTATAATTTTAATTTTCTTATCAAATTGATAGTTTTTAATTTCTTAATTTCAGTATGGTCCCAATAATTCATTAAGTCGATTAGGCAAGCGAATATTATTTTCTACAAAGAACTTTCATTGTGGCGGCTATTTTGTACTTATAAGTTGATTCAACTTTGATTCTATTTTTTTTCTGGCTTGAATCGCGATAGTTTTGAGAGAATGAGTTGAGCTTAATTTGAATTTATAATTTTGATTTCAAGTTGAGTTTAATTTAAGCGTATCTAAATTTTTTTAATTTTGAGTTAGTTCATGTTTAATTATTAATCATATTTTTATAAGATATTTATTATACAGGTTATATGTGTTAAAATATAATATTATATATTTATTTTTAAATTATATATATATATATATATATATTAAATCTTCTTTTATATAAATTATTATAAAACTTACATTAAAAATTTCTCAATTATATCTAAAAAAATTCTAATTAATATATACATATTAAGTAGATTTTAAGTCAAATCAATTTCTTTTTAAACTAATTGATATTAAGTCAGAAAAAACTTTAGCCTATTTTAAATTGAGTATATATATATATATATATGTAAGATAATATGTTTGAGATTATGATCAATACAATTTAAAATTAAAAAAATTTCAATGACTACAAACAAAAATGAATCAAAATAAAATTTTAATTTCAAATTGAGTAGGATTGTAATTAAAGAAAAAAAGTTTGAGTGGGATCCTCACACGCTTAGTCTTTAGGCCCTGTTTAGTTGGAGGCGGCCACGACTAAAATGGCTCTAATAACCTCTAATTATTCTATTAAAAAATAATAATAAAAAATTAAATATAATGTGTTTAAAATTTTATAGAATATGATACAAAGTAAATTTTTTTATTATAAATTAATATTTTTTATTTTTTTAAATTATTAGGTCACGGTCATAATCTAAATTAATTGAATGAACAAAAATAGTTATACCTAAAATTTAGCTAAAAAATAAAATATTAATAAAAAATTAAATCAATTTTAGCTCGAATTTAGCTTAAATTATTAATAAATAAGCTAGAACTAGCTTGATTTAAGATCAAATCAAACCTTTTCTTTATTTATTTTTGGGATTGAATCAAAGTGAAATTAAGACTTTTCAATTCAAATTTGAGCAACATAAGTGGCTCATTTATTTTTACTTTTTGGATTTTTTTTAGAATTATTAATCAAAACAAATTTAAAAAAAGTGATAATTATAGTAAATTGAGCTCTATAAGACTTTTATTTCGACTTAAACTCGATTCCAATGAGCAGAATAAATTTTAAATTTGAGTTAATTTTTAAATCAGATTTAATTATAAATCATTTTTAATTAAAATATTATATTTTATTTATAAATTAAGTGTATTTTCATACTGTAATATCTCTATATATTAACTATCCTAGTATATTCACATGAAAAATTATTATATTTTTATTTTAAAAATTTTAAAAACACATACACACACACACATATTTACAATATTTACAATTGCTGTTCTTTGGTCATTCTATGTTGACTCGATCATCGTTGAAATCAAAAATTTTAAGTTCGAGTCGATTTTGAGTTGAGTTTGAGTCGATTTCGAGTCTCATTAAAATCAAAATTTTTGAGTTCGAGTATATTGAAACTCGCTCGAACTTGACTCGATGCCACCCCTAAGTATAATGGATATGGGCGAATATAAAATTTTATATACCTTCTGTTTGATTAAGTTATAATGACTAAATTAATCAAAAAATGTTATAATGATTAATAAGTTTTGATATCAGAATATTTTTTAATAAAGTTATAAAATTTGATTTTAATTATTACGGTAGTTTTAATATTCACAATTTTTTTAAATAAATTATTTAAATATATAAACTCAAATTTAAATTTATTAATAATAATTATTTAAATTTTTTTTCATGCGAGTTTGGCTAATGGACACTCCTCATCCACAATTTTTTCTAGATCCTTCTAGAAAATAAAAGTTTTTTTTATGAATAAGAAAATTGACGTTGATGTTACTCAACAAACCTTGAAATATATTTTTAAAATAT
Source organism: Apostasia shenzhenica (assembly GCA_002786265.1). Classification (NCBI taxonomy): domain Eukaryota; kingdom Viridiplantae; phylum Streptophyta; class Magnoliopsida; order Asparagales; family Orchidaceae; genus Apostasia; species Apostasia shenzhenica. The sequence continues at coordinate 351,443 of KZ452026.1, forward strand.
GTACTTTTTTATGAGATAAAAAATAAAAAATATTTTAATATTATAATGTGAAATAAAATTATTTAAAATATAAAATAAAATTAATATTTTATATTAAAATAAATATAAAATATAAATATAATTATTTTTTAAGAGTTAAAATTACTTAGAATATAAAATAAAGTTAATTTTAATATTTAAGTTTGTGTGTAAATTAAAATAAATATAAATATTAATAAAAATAATTTTGAAGGAGTGTTTTTAGCTTTAAATCAGTTCGGCATTTTATGTCAACTTTTAAAAATCATTCTTTTTATTTAAATTATTGTAAAAAATAGGAAGTTTGCTTTCTTCTTTTTTTTATACGTAAATTCAACTTTGCTTTACATTTATATATTTGGAGATAATGGCGCACTTGAGCTAAATTTTTTTTTTGACTAATAGTTATGTGTTCATATATTTTTAGTTTGTAGTTTAAGATATATATTTTATGTATCTTTCATAAAATAATATTTATTGCATCTTAAATAATTCTATTTTAATAAATACATTATATAGGGCGTGTTTGGTAATTACTAAAAAATAAGTAAAATATTTTTTTAATAATATTTTAAATTTATTATAAATTTTAATAACTTTATTTCATATTTAACATAAATTTTAACTTTAAAAATCAATTTTATTTCACATTCAATACAAATTTCAATCTTAAAATTAATTTTATTTCACATTCTACACATCTTTCAGCTCCTAATATTAAAATAAAATTTTTTGAATTTTTGTTACAATTTACTTGTGCTGCTTCTGGGCTTAGATGCCGGCGAAGGCGTAGACAAAGGACAAAGGACGTGAACAAGATGAATATGGACACAAAAAAGAAAGCCATTTCTCTTTAGCTTGTTCTTCAAATCGTCTTCTTATTCTTCCTATTCTTCTTTTCTTTTCAATTATTCGATTCTCGGTTTGAAAACTCGAAAAAGAAATAGCTTAGCTTTCAAATTTTGACAGCTAAGGTTGACCAATTTCAACACGAATAATTGCACGGTTAGATGGCTCTTATGAATAAAATGAATTATTCAACTCAAAATTAGACTAATTATGATTTTAACTTTTGATAGCAAAAATAAAACGCTTGAATACCAACTCAATTAGATTACATTTAATATATAAAAATAATAATAATTTATTTAACTTTTGTCATGTTTGATGGGCAATTCACGTATTTAGATTTAGATTATCTTCATATTATTATTTTTTATTAATGAAAAAAGAAAATTTCATTTGGATTTGAACTTTAAACAATTTAAATATGAAACAAATCAATTTAAAAAAAATTACTAAATTCAATGGCTGGTTAATGAATAAGTGAAATAAATAAATTATCTATATTTTCTAAATTCTTTTTAATCATGTTTCTTTAATTCATAAAATAAATGTTTCAATTAGATCTGTGCATTTTTTGTCTAAAGCAAAAATTCGTCCAAAAGTCCTAAAAATGCAAGAAAATATGAAAATTGAAAATATATGTGCGAATTTATTTAGAATTGTTAATAATTTTAATTTTTAAAAAAAATTCTTTTAATATTGATTTTTCACTTTATGTCAACACAAACGGGCATTTTGAGCGTAAATTAGTAAATTTTTCTTATAATTAATTGGAGATTTAAGTGCAACATTAGAGATTTAATTGAAAATATATGATTTAAGTAGTTTTAAAGTATAATTAACTTGTTAATTAAAATCAAGAGACTGTAAAATATTTCCAAATTTTGAAGTTTAAACGTAACATCATGTAAATCTACTATTTTAAATTTTGGACATATTAATTCTTGAGATGGACTAATGTTCTAATTTAATCTTGGTAAGTAAATCACTTTTATAATTAGAAAAAAGGGCGTAAATCACTTTTATAAAGCAACGACTAACTATTTTATCTATTGTATATTCAAACACTTAAAGCAAAAACTCAACAAATTAACAAGATCCTGAGATTATTAAATAATAATATTATTAAAAGAAAATATGCAGACCAACCTTCTCGAAAAGTGATTAACAAGATCCTGAGATGGAGAAGTGTATGTAGCTCATTCTTAATGTATAGCTCATTCTTACTTTAATATTTTATTTTTAAAATTTTGAAATAATAGATTATTATTTTCTTAGTATTTATCTTATTTAATTTTATTTTAATATTTATTAATAAAAAAATTATTTTGACATTATATTTTTAAAATAACATATTTAAATATATAAATATAATAATATAAGTATAAGTTGAATTTCCTGATTTAAAAAATTACAACTTATAAAATAATAAAAATAAAAACTTATAAAATAATAATAATAAGCTTTTTTAAATAAATATCAAAATATAAATTATTATAAAGTAAATTATAGAACGCACATGATAAATTTAAGTTTTATTTAATTAAACTTTACTTTTTTCTCTTTATTTTTTTAAATTTTAATTAAACTTTAATTATTTTTTTTGACATTCTAACCAATGCTAATTGCTTAGCTACTCTATCCATCCTTTTATAAACGTTCAAGAGAACAGAGGATTTTTAAAATAATAATGTGGTGCTAAACCAAAGTAAGAAGAACATTTTAAGACATTTGTTCGAATTTAAAAAATCGATGAAAATGATACAAGATAATTATATCACAAAAATTCAGTCGTAAAAATTAGATCAAATTAAGAACTGAATCACTGTTCAATTTTATGTCAGATAAATCGAATAAATTATTGAATTTGACAAATTGGTGGATATCCTTTTTTTTAACAATTTAAAAAAAAAATATTCATATCTATAAAAATAATAAACTTATCTTTCTTTCTAAGCTGTTGGCATCATTAAATGTTAAATATTACGTAAACAATTTTTTTATAATTTAATTAGATCTGATATGTAACACTGACTTCATGCAATCGAACTAAATTAGATGATATATCAGTTTACGATTAGATCAATTGAATCGAATGATTCGGTTATTTTTTTTAAAGAAGTGGCTTGTCTAGACTTCTCTTAGCATCGTTAAATTGTTAATTTTTGAGTAATTATATATAATTTTTAAAATTTATTGAAACTACATAGTCGGTTTGGATCAGTTCTCAGTTTTATTGTTTGGGAAAACTAAAACTGAAACCGGCATAAATCTGATTAATTATTGATTATTAAATATTTTATAGTTAATTAGTTATAATTATTTAATATAAAAATTAATATTGATTTTTTTTGGCATGAGTTATGATAGATTAAATGTTGAAATTTATAATTGTAACTATTGAAGAAAAATTATTTGATTTTAAATTATTTGTTATTATATTTTTTTATATTGGTATAAAATTATGTTTTAAACTTTTAGGCCTCGTTTGGTTCGAGCTTTTTGTTTAAACATGAAAAAAAAAATTTATTTTTTAAATTTAACGGAAGAGAAATTTATTTTACCATTAGAAAATATGTAAAATGTGAAATACTTTTAATTCTGATATTCGTATTTGTATTAGATGTGAAATAAAGTTGATTTTTATAGTTGAAATTTGTGTTGGGCAAAAAATTCCCCTCGAACCAAACGAGGCCTTAAGCTTGGAGCTAGATCCAAAATGGAACCGAATTAAAAAATTTAATTCAGGTCCAGTTCGAGTCTAATAAACTCGGTTTGGTTCGTGTTTTTGAAACTATAGAACCGAGTATAGTTGGTTCGGTTCAATTCCTCGTGGCACGGAACTAAACCGATCCTAGTTGCACTTTAATAGCATCGTTCAATTTAATATTATCTTGATATTATATCATATTATTTAAATATTATTACATCTAGATAATATCTTTTGAGTCGTAATTCGATAATTTTTTAGAAAGTTGTATAAAAATATCATTAAATTAAGTAATTATTTTATGTAAATATTATGATAACATTACTATTATTTAATTTAATCGTATCAATTTAATGGCGATAATATAAAATTAAGGAATAATTTTATTTACATTCCGGAGATGAAACTCAAATTCTTTCAAATATGTTTAATTTCACTAATTATTAAATATTTTATTAAAAAATTAAAAATATACATAAATTGATATGATATGCACAACATACATAAAAAATAACTATTCAAAATAAGTTGTAAAAATTAAAATAAATAACTGATTGCAATAATATTATTGTATGTATTATCTAATATAATAAAAATAATTTCTCCTTCATATAATATAATTTATAAATATTAAAAATATATTTATATATAGTGATACCCGATATAACCCTCATCAAGCAAATCTAATAATAAAATATGCTTTTATAATTCTCATTGATTATCGATCTAATGACAAATAATGACAAGATAATTTTTATCATTAATACTTATTTAAATATTAGAAGCTAATCTTACTTTACAGTTAATATTTTTTAAATACTTTATTAACGTATTACTATATTCTTCAAATATCGATATGTATTTTTTTTTAATTTATGCCTTCAAATTTTTTGAAATGCAGGTCGACAATACTGCAGCATATGCTTTACATATTCATCGTCTTCATACAAATTAAAGGTTGTTCCATTTTTACTATGTAATGTATTAAACTCCTTATCGCCGCTATTCGTTTTAGGTATAATATCAAAATATTCCCATATTATATACTTGAGTCGTGGTGCCGGAAGATTGATTAGAAGTGTCAGTAATACCTTCTTATTCTTCTTGTACATCTTCTCTGGAAGCCGTAATCTCTTGTTTCAAAAAATGCACTAGATGAGTCTTCACCCGACAAACTATGAGGTTTAATATCAAAATTAGAACTGCGAGACAAAATTTCAACTATGAATAGTTGGTGGCTTGCCATCACGAAATGTAGAGATTTGACAAAAGTACGTATTTTGAATATTATTAGAAATTATATTTGAGTGATTGGTGTGTTTGGGTAATAAATTGAATTTGAATTGAAATGAGTTAAGAAGGACCTAGAATTCATAATTTAGGATTTAGAAATAATAATTTTAAGATGTACATATATGCAATATCTTTTAAAATATAGGGTTTGATTTGAGATTTCTCTAAATCTGCAGTGGATAACCATGGCTGACTAGATAGTGGAGCTGCCATCCAATGAGCAAGAAAGAGTGAGGAGAGTTTTATTTTCCAAAATCTCCTCCATAATGGCCAACTGGAGGGAGTTCAGTGGCATGCAACAGTGAGGTGATCTTTTCCCTTCTGCTGATCTATTTACTCTTCCTGCAACAGTGAGCTCTGGTTCTGTTACATCTGGATTCACGCCAGCGCATTTGGAGCGTACACGTGGAGGTCTACGTGGCTCTGATATCAGAGGAACTTAACGATGAGCGAAGGTCGAAAAGACACCTCCGGACGAAAGTCTGTTGCCAAACAGCCCACGCCGAAGTAATGATAGTGAACTACCCGCTCGAAATATAAAGTACAAGACCCCATGCTGCTTTAAGAAGCATGGTCCAACTATTTGGTTCGCACGATTCGTACAACTTAGGTTGCGGTGCGCTGACCTAGCAGTCATCATTGGGTTGACGCCGGAGATGGAAACCATCCCTGTAACGATCTCGGCTTTTACCTCGGCCGTTACCCAAATTTTTTTTCCTCACATAGATTCTACTATATCTTAATATAAATTTGTCCTCAATATATAATTACTATATTATACCATAAATAAATATAAAATTTTAAATACAAATAATCTAAAATAATTTTCTAGTTGTCTCTCACCCATGCCTCTTATGCTTGTACTAAACCTGTAAAAATATTGTCAAAAGACGTCAGTCCACCAAATGACTCAATAGAAGATATCAACTAGCTATGAGCCACATAAAATATTTAATAAGGATTCATAATCATAAATTTGTTATTTTGAGATTTAAAAAAAGTATTATATACATACACAATAACATTCATGAACTAATATCAAATGAATAAATAACATGATATTAATTATTATAATAATTATGCATACTTAAAATGTATAACAGAAGATATCAAATAAGAATTTATAACATGAATACTATCAAATAAATAAGCATGCATATCATGAGTTTTTTTATGAACAATTAAACAGTATAAATGCATGATAGATAATTAGCACAATACGAATACTAAATATAAACAAGTGCAACATGATTTGCCACACTAAAGCGCTGATTTGTCTTAAAATCAATTAATATTTATGCTTTACCTATCTATTCTTAGTTAATTACACTATGCACACTCAAAATATAACAATTTTTTTTTATTATTTTGTAATAAAAAAACTTAAAATTTTTTTGTTGAAACCTTCACTTAATTAGATGTTAAATTACGAAATGGTACTGATTCATCACATAAACAAACTACATTATTGTAAATTAAATTTCACAATTATGATGTAATTTATTATTGGTATACTGATAATTCTCATATTATTTTGCACACCCGGACCATTAATATTCATCATTATGATTAACCTACAATTAGTTATAAGATAATCACAATTAAATATGCTGAAATAACATCTATCTGATAGGGTTTAAATGCTGGAGATATACATCAATTAAAGTTTGGGATAATTACCTACATGCCACACAATTTAGTTTTATTTATGTCTTACTCATCCATTCTTAGTTAATTACGCAATGCACACTCAAAACATTACAAAATCTTACATACACACACTTGAGTTAAAACTTAATCAAAATCTATTTGAAAAAAAATGTTCTGTTACTAAATCATTAAAATTATATTTTTACTCTTAATGATACATATTTTTTTTCTTCAATACCACACTAAATCGTTGATTTGTCCTAAAATCACTTTACGTCGCAGATGTCTCCTTCCTTTGTTGTCACCTCAATATTAACGTTTTAGGATTTTTACTCAAAATATATTTAAATATCTTTAAAATAATATGATGAACGGTTCAAATTTTTTGTAATCTAACTATAGTTAGGTTATTGAAAAATTATGATTACTCATTATAATAAAAATAAGTTAAAATATGTGTATGTAAGATTTTATAATATTTTGAGTGTGCATAGCGTAATTAACTAAAAATGAATGGGTAAGACATAAATAAAACTAAATGGTGTGGCATGTATGTAATTATCCGTTAAAGTTATTTCACTCAATCTAAATTACTTAAATTAAAAAGAAAGAACATTTATGCTTTCTAAAAGTTTGAATATTATACCTTATTTAAAATTTGTTAGTTCATAATTTAACTTTTTTAACCTGTTTGCCTAGGAGTTTAAAATTAACCTGGTTTAATTTTAATCAGGCATATCACATCACAAATAAAATTTAATATTAAAAATTAAATTTATTTCACATCCTACACATATTACTAAAATAATAATTAACTTATATCACATCCCTCACATATTCCAACATAATAACTAACTTTATATCACATCCCTCACATATTCTAATATAATAACTAACTTTATTTCACATCATTCACAACTTTCAATAAAAAAATATCTTTATTCAAATTTAATTTTAACCTTCTTAAATTTAACTTTACAAATAAACACAATTTTATGGTAAAAAATAAGGTATATAGATAATATGTTTGTAATTGTCAAAGAAAAAAAAAACTTTGGTGTATAACCCAATAAATTAATTAATGAAAAATGAGAGTTCTAATTTGCTAGGATTATTTGGTGAATAACCTAATGAATAAACTTCTAATTGGTATTGGTTAATTTATCGAGCTTCATAGTTTAGTTTAGTAAAAAAAAATACTCGTCTCTTTCGCCATCTTTCTCTCCCTCTCACTGTGTGTGTGAAAAGATCGGGGGATCAACAAAAGGGAGAATAGATGAAGGGAGGAGGCATCGATTCGAGCTACAGAAATGGAGATATGAAAAATAGGAATAATAATTTTTACTTAAATTCATTTAGTCTCTCTTAACTGAATGTAATTGGGATGAATGTGGGTTGTAAAATTGTACTTGTGACCTACGATCATTCAAACTTGTTGTGCGGTGGGAAAAGTTCCTCGATTTGCGACTCATTAATAATTAAATATTATTACATAATCTTAAAATTAAAAAAAATAAATAGATATTATTTTTAAAATAAATTATTAATAATGAATTTGATGTAGAACAGAGTGGAATGCGATCGATATGAGTGGTAGAAATTAAGCGGGGCAAGTGCAGATTTTGGAGAAGCATGGCGGGGCTTGGCGTGTTGAATTGAAAGCGAGCATAAGTAATAGTTAGACGAAAACAAGGTGAACATGAGTTTTATTTAATCCGATTCAAACTCATCTCATTGCCATCTCGACTGAAAAGAGGAGCTCTCTCTCTCGACGGGGAGATTTGGCAAAAATGTTCATCGATTAGGAGATCTGGTTTCTACAAAATCATACAAATTATGAACCAGTAGGATATGCATTTTTATTGAATTACATGTCGTCAAAAGTTAACTCGAATTATCCACTCTCTAAGACTAAATGCATTTTATTTCTCTTAAATGTAGTATTAGAATCAAGGTTTTAAAAACCGGACCGGACCGGCCGGTTCAACCGGTCGAACCGTGAACCGGTCAGCCAACCGGTCCGGTTTAGCTTTATAACCGGATCCGCTCAAAACCGGCCAGAACCGGTCTAAACCGCGGTTCAACCGGTCAACTGGTGAATCGGTACGGTTGGACCGGTTCAGTTTAAAATTACAAAAAAAAAAAACTTTCTTAACTCTTTTACTGTTCTTTCACTCTTTTCTCCTCTAGGAGAATGCGGAAAAATTGAGGGATAAAAATATAATTATAAAAGTAATTTTTTAAAAGTTTTTTTAATATAAAGACATATATTTAATAAATTCAGAACCTCTGATAATAAATATTCAAAATTGTGAATCTATATAATATTTTTTCTAAACTTTTTTCTAGGTACCACTCTCTCACATAATCACTATAAATTGAAATGAGAGTGACTACTATAAAAATCTCACTGAATGATTTAATGAATCTTAAGATCTGATTCCACTATCAAAAAACTACAATGTAGTCCCACAAATTTCATCACACTCGTTGAAACCTGACCATTTCTGCGGAGAAATTTTCTCGAAAATTGTTTCACAGCAAATTTAATGATAACTCAAGTATGGGGACCTTTAAGCAAATATGCCAACATAATTATAAAATAAACCTTACAAATTTAGTGTTTCACAATTTTAATAACTAAAACCAAAAGAAAAAGTGTCTATTGATAGGTAGGGCTTCCTCCTGTGATAAATTGGGACCAATTTGAAAGATAATTCATTCTATAGGAAATTATTTTTTGAGTTATTGACATAAGATATTATTTATTAAATTTAATTATTAAATATTCATTTTATGTCTAATTATTGTGTTGATGTGTGAATAATATATCTCTTAACTATATTTATATTATATTTTATTAGTTTTTTTAATTTTTATTCCATCCCGGTTCGACCCCGGTTCGACCCCGGTTCGACCCCGGTTCGACCATTGAACCTTGAACCTTTCAGTCTACCGGTTCTGAAGCCGGTCCGGTTTTCAAAACCTTGATTAGAATTATACAAAAGCTTGGTCTTATTAAGTAATAATTAGAGCCATTAATATAAATGCCTCCTTGAATAATAGTAAGGATTTTAATTATTTCAAAATTAGAATAGGTAAAAATAAAAATAAAATAAAATAAAATGGCAACATCAACAATTTTGTCCCTGTTTATGACAAATTAAAAAAGAGGAAACCAATGCCTTATTAAGTCCAATAAGGATATTGCTAACCCTTGGAAGTTCATGATTATTCTATTCTAATTTTTTTTAATAATAATTTTAAAATAATTATTTGTGAGATTTTTTTAAGGGTAAATTGCAAGTAGGTCCCCACTTTTTCAATTGTATGTTTGGCTATTATTAGATTGAAGTAAATTAGACTGCCCTTAGGTCATAGCATCAAAGAAGCTATTAGTTACCATTTACTGTCATGCTCTTTCATTTCTCTCTCTTTCTTTATCTCGAGATGTGGTCATGTTTGGCGCGAGAACCAAAATAGTACTGATTTAAAAAGAAATAATAATAATAAATAAATTTTTTTAATTATTCTACATAAGTTTTAATATAAAAAAATATTATTTTACTTTACATATTCAATAAATTTTAATAAAAATATCTACTTTATTTCATATTCTAAACCAAAATATTTGAATCGAGTATTTTGATGTAAGATGTGAAATAAAATTAATATTTTTATTGAAAATTATTGAGCATGTGAAGTAAAATAATATTTTTTTATATTATAATTTGTGTAGAACGATTAAAAAATTTTATTTATTATTATTATTATTTTGTGAAAGAAAATTTTGGGTAGAAAAATTTTATTATATTATTATTTTGTAAAAAATTTGTGAAAGAAAATTTTATTATTATTTAAACTAGTACCATTTTGGGCCTCACGCTAAACAAGGATATTTTCATCGCCTTGACATTATTCTTGCAGTTGTCAACATTGCCCTTAACCTCTACACATGTAATTGTCGCCCCCATACCTTCATTTGTTCTCTTACGTACATTCTCAATGGAGAGAAATAAACAAAAAAGTAAGTGAAAAAGTGGCCAGGAGATTAATTCCAACACTTCGAGCTGTTTTGTTTGTGAGATTTAAATTTAATAAGGCTAAAATTAAATTTGAATAGAAATATTTTTTATTAAAAATTATGAATGATCTGAAATAAAGTTAGTTATTATGTTGGAATATGTGAGGGATGCAATATAAATTAATTATTATTTTGGTAATGTATGTAAGATATGAAATAAAGTTAATTTTTAATATTAAATTTTATGTGTGATGTGATATGCCTGTTTAAAATTAAACCGAGTTAATTTTAAACAGACAAACAAACAGAGGCCTCAGATTCACAAGTGTAGGAGAGGAAATCTCATAAATGAAGAAAACTATTGAATTTGGAGGACCCCATCTGTGTTCTTTTTGCATTTCAAATTGAGGCATTGAAGTATTTAGCTTTGATCTTGTATATTAGTAACTAAAGTTTTGAAAGGAGAAGAGAATTAAGAAATAAATTGTAGGAGAATACCAATGGAAAATCTATGGCACAAGAAGGAATGGCTAGCTAGCTGATCTTAAGGCAACAAATTATATAATTGAAGAAACAAATCCATACTCTATCTGAGATGGTGTCGAAATTGTTGTCTACTCAAACTATAGTGGTAGGGAATATGGAGATAACATGACGATAATCAACTCAGTACTATTTCTTTTTGCTATGATTTTTTTTAATGTCTTTTCCCAAAGTATTCGTTATATTCAAGATATTCAATATAAGTTCAAAGAATCTTCCTCTCTGTCTAACGCAGAACAAGCCTTGGGAAGGATCCATATCTTGTTCGAGATGTCAACTCCAATGATTGTTCACCACTTTTTATCTTAGACTGAGTCATTGCACTAAGTGGATCGAACTGATACTATATATTTTAAGAGCGACCTAATATTCTACCTTTTTTTGGCTCAAACACATTCGAGATATGTTAAGTTAAACCAACATGACTATCAATTATTGATAAAAAAAAAAACATGACTATCAATAAAGCTAGCACTATGTGAGAAAATCTAGAATAATATTGAGACTTAACAAAAAATTTGTGGTGTTATGTGAATCTAATTTAACATATAACTAAATAGAAATAGTCTTCCCAAAAAGCCAATCTAGGCTTTTAAAAAAGTCTTGAAAAAAGTTCGATTTATAAACAAAGATGAATTTGGCAAACATTTAGACAAAAATAGTAGGATATGATTATATCAAGTTAATGGGCCAAAATTACCACTGCCCAAGTTTTCAGGAAAAATTTAGAAAATTTCACTGCCCAAATCTAACCTAATAATCTAGTTGGTCGGACCGAGTCAAGTCAACATGAAGAATCCTAACCTACTTCTATATCAAAACTTGGACTTTGACAAGTAGATCAGAAATTGGGTTAAGCCAAGTCATTATATTCAATTAATGGGCGAAAATTATCAGTACCCAAATCTAATGTAGTGGCCTAGTCGGTCGAATCAAGCTAACACGAAGAATCAGACCTTTTTTTATATCAAAACCTGGACTTTGACGGGTCGATTAGGAATTAAGTTGGCTCGAGTCATGTTTAGCTTTTCCATTTAGTTCATAGGATATAGAGCATGAGGCATTTTCATTCTTAACTCCATGTGCAAGCATGCCTAGTTAGTAGTTATTTGATTTTCAATAGCAAACTATGACAAGGAAATCATGTATGAATAGACTTCTATCAAATTTATATAATTATTCATTAAGTGGGAGAGATGATAAAGGCAACATAATAAAAAATTTAGTAACTTGTATCCTTGTGCTGAATATTTACAATTGAGTCCCATTGTTTTTATTTTCCTTAAGTTTGGTAACTTTGGCTATCATCCTTGTGTTTGTGGTTGATTCATTTAGACAGAAAATATCTATTGTAAATAATATTATTAAGAAAAGATAATTTTAAAGATTAGTAGGAAGAACGATAGAATTTATGAAGTATTGTTTGTTTGAAACTTTGAAGGCACAAGGGTGGATAGATGGATAACATTGGTCTTGCCAAGGAAAGCCTATGACCAGATGGCATGCAAGCTCAGAGTAAATCTAGGGACGAGAATGCCCAGGAGGAGGGTAGCATAAAGATAATTATTAGATGCTTAATGGTAGATGCTGCTTGTGGGTTACTTCACTCGCATCACTATTTTTCAGAAAAGTAACACGCATATACCACCGCCTTAATCTTCATTGACATCTTTCCTATTACTCTTTTGTTTTGCTCTTGCTCTTTCTTCATCTCTTTTTTTTTTGAGCCTGGTAGGCTTCAAATCAAATATAAAGGGACAACAATTTAATGATACTTCAACGATAATATCTATGCCTCTTAGTTGCATTGTGAACACGAAGAAAATTCAAAATTAAACTCAAAATATGATGGGTATTAGAGGAAGTAGAAGAGAGCGCGCAAGAAGGTAGAAGAGTAATATGAACTTTTTAATTTCATTTCCCCTTAGGGGCATATTTATATCATCTATATAGAGTTTATAAAGTTCCTGCGATTTTCTTAGTGTCGTACATGACACTAATTTATAAGAAAAATATCATGACATATTGTCCATGTCATTGATAATATTTCTACTCTTTACTCATATTATCACGACAGTGCACAAGAGTTATATATATAGTCATTTAAGTAATCTATAGTTCATCAATTTTTGAATACATTTAAATTCCACAGTATTTTCCAGTCAATTGCAAGGTTTCTTTCTTTGAACTCGAATCCACTCTTTCCCAATGTCTTTTAGAGGGGGTAGTTAGGCACTCCACAAGAACTTCTCAAGGTCTTTCATAAGACTCCTTTGTTTTTCCTCTATGCGACTCCTTTGTTAGTATTCCTTGAGACTTTTTGTTGATCTTTCATCTTAAATTCTTAATCACTAGGAGATTCTTTTTATTATTTCTCAAATTCTCCATGAGATTAATTAATACCGCAGGACTCTCTCGTGTGCCTGATGTTATTGAAACTAATCTCATCTTCATCACAAGCCCCTTCTAAGATAAAGGCATGGTTGTTCTTTATATATGTTTTTTTTTTTGCAATTGGTAAATAATTAGCTTACAAGATAATAAATTAGATTAAAATTAATTAAATGATCATTGAGTATCACTTTTGAGCATAAGGGCAACTCCACTATCTTCCTTTCTTCCCCAAGATTTGCTATTTAAATGTCATGCTTGTCTAAATTACTTAAATCCTATTCTCTTTTCATTTGAGTTGATTTTGTATTAATTCGATTTCATTAGAAAGTATAGATTGATTTTAAATCAGCTTGAATTGAATCTAACATAAGAGAGCTATTAGTTCAATATTATCTCAATATTTTGTTTGATGATATGTGCGAATATTCTTATAAAATATTATGATATTATCAATCAAAAATTATTATTTAGAAATCAAGAGAATTAAATAAATAACATAATGTCAAAATAATATAAACACGAATGCCCCTTAAGCTAATTCCAACCTTGTGAGCATAATTGCCATCTTAATAGGACTAGCAACAGGTGTGTTTGATCAAGTCAATCTTAATTCAAAGTTCGAATTTTCAATTTTGCATCGATGTTAGTTCTACTCAATTCAAGGTTATTTGTTTCGAGTCAATATTCGAGTGAAGTCACGCTTAATTATTAATCTTTTTTTTATTGAAATTACATTATAATATTATATATGTGTTTGAAACATCATGATGTATTTATATATTTAAAAAGTACATTAGAAAAATAAAAAAACACATATTTTATAAATACGAAGTCTTTTATGAGTAGAATCGATAAAATTATTTGTAAGCCAGCCTCGAGTTTATAAGAAAAATTGATTTATTTTTGAAAAATTATGAACCAAGAGATGCTCTCCTTCACCCCTAATTTACATTAATTTGCTTCTCTCTTTTTTCTTTGATCAAAATTCTTGTTAACACGTGGTTCTAGCACTACATCACTACCGTACACGTGGCGCCTAGCTGGCTTTTGGCCTTCATTTCTTTTAACTAATTCATCTATCTATTCTCACAGGTCAGACCTCGGTCAAACCTCGGACACGAGTGTTCAACCAAGCCTCGTCCACGATGAGACAAGACTATCCCTTGTAACATCGTCCTCGATGTTACAAAGCGGTGCCTGTCACAATCAAGCTTAGTCCGACCGCGCCGTTCCCCATACAAAATGCTTTTTCTAGACCCACAAATCAAGGGTCCGCATGCCCCAACTATCACGGATCCTCAAAAGCAGTACCAATATTAAAAATTAGCATCTTCCTTTTGCTGCTTTTGGTCCCTCCGGCAGCCAATAAATGACGCGAACTCAGAGCTTGTTCGTCTCATTTTCTCCAAAAACTAGGATAAAGCTGCACCATCCGCTGCTTATAAATACCTCTGAATAGTCTTCAAGCAGAGGATCGAAAATCTAGCACCCAGGAAGAGCAGAATCACTACTTTATCATCTCTTGTAAAACAAGAACTTAAGAATAAGAAAAGCTGTCTTTCTCCGTCTCTCTCTTCCTCTTGTAAACTCTTTGTATTAGCCTTCATGGCTATCTTTTCCTATTAGTGAAACTTTTTCGCTGACCGCTCGGTGGACGTAGGGAATTTTCTCCCTGAACCACCTTAAATCTTTTTGTGCTGTTTTGGATACCCCGAACTCTCTCTCTCTCTCTCTCTCTCTCTCTCTCTCTCTCTTTTAAGCCTCCGCTAATAGACTTATCTCTCTGCGCGTCGCCGTCTCCCAGAATTCTCTCTCTTTTTTGGTATTTCTTAGGATCCCCTACATCCTACGTAACAATTCTCTACCTTCTTTTCTTCTTTCATAGAACCCTCAAATCAATTCCCATTTACCAAAGTTATGACCCAACATAACATGAAAGAAATGATGAGAAAAAGTCCAATTAAATATATGCTTTAAAGATTTTAAACATTTTAAAATACTACAAAAATACAGAATATTATTAAATAATTAAAATATTGTTGACAATTTGTATTGAAAATTCGCCTGATAAAATAAAAAAGCTCTTGTGATTTAATGTTGTTTTTCTTTATGGTAGTGCATATTTAAGGCCAATTCTATCCTAATCATTTTAGTATACATAATACATTTAATACATGAATATATTATCTATTATTGAATAGTATGTATAATATATATATATTTAGTTTGAGAAACAAAATTGGTAATTTAGCTCGATTCAATTTGAGTTCGGGCGCACAATCAAATCGATATTGATAAACTCGAATAAAATGTCACTTGATATTGAAAAAAAAATCGATTTTGAGTTAAGGTCGGCTCGATTTCTAGAGATGCCATTCCTCTAAGTTAAACACAATAATCAATTTGGAAGATAATTAAAGAAAACAAAGTGGACTTATGAGACATTTACTTAATAAAAATTAATTATATTGAGAGTAACTTCATATAGGCTCCTGTGGTATTAGAATTTTGCATGTTGGTACAAAATTTGACCAATTACAGGTAGGCCTTTGAGTTTGAAATTTTATTACCTTTTGATTTATTCGTGATATTATTTTAACGAAAATTTAATTTAGACTAATAAAGACTTTTAAATTAACTTGCAGGAGAGCACATGGGGTAGCAATTTTTTGACTTGACATGTAAACTAAATTTGAACTCGACTCGACTTAATTAGATATTAGTCGAGCTTTTAAAGGCACAGGTCATAAATGTATTGACCCAAATTTGACCATTTAAGAGGACCTAAGTATGTTGTGCATCAATCAGATTATGACCTACTAAAGACTCATTTATTAAAATTAGCATATTTTTTTTAATATTAGTTTTATTATTAATTATTGAATCTGTATTACATAATTTAATCATATTTTTGATGTTACTATTACATCTGAATCCGCGCCGCCGTATTTGGACGGGATCCCAAGGTGAAAGGTTTTGTCGAAGGGGCTACGCCGATGAGCTCACGACGAACTGCCTGCACACAACATAAGGTACAGGACTTCATACCGTTTTTAAGAGGTATGACCCCCTCCTCCTAGACAATACTATCCATACAGCCGAGGCCATGACACACTAAACTAGCAGACATCATTAGCGTGACACCAGAGATGGAGCCCATTCTCTTGAATTGACTTTCCAGAAATCAGATCAGAATATAAAAACTCATTGTAACAGGGAGAAAAGGGGTGGATTCTTTTTGGATTCTCTGTCCGAACTTTTCTCAACTCCATTCTCTTCCCCACCTCATTGTAGTTAGCTTGTAAAAAGTATACATTAGTGGAAATCTTTGAAGCCGCCCAATCGGCGCCCGTGGTTTTTCTGCTTAGTCAGTTTTCCACGTAAAAATTCTTCTTTCGATCTTCTGGATGATTTAACGGTTACTAATTAAACTTTATAGTTGTATTTATTTAAAATAAAAATATTAAATTTATTATATTTTAATTTCTAAAAAATATAGTAAACAGGTTAGCAAGTTGGGTTAGGTAACCTGATCAAGTTTTGGTTAAACTTAAATGGGTCAGGTTAAAAATAAGTTAACCCAAACCCGACCTGCCAACTCAAATGGCCACCCTAGGGTGTGCAATCTTGTTTATCACTAGTATTTTTGTTAAACTAGGTCAATCGTGTAATATAATATGAGACGGAGATGGTTCAGAGTTTTATGAACGGGAATGTGAGAACTCTAATACTTTGGGGACCTATTTGTAATTTACCTTAAATTAAATACAAACGCAAGAACAAGAGGACTCCAGCAAAAATATAGAGAGGAAAAGAAAAATGAAGACCTCCCCATATTATTCACCTCCTCTCCTTTTTGCTCACCATTAAATTGATTCCCCAAAAGGTCTCCTGCTTCCATTGGATTATACAAATTACCGTCCAAAAAGCTCTTCCCAATCTGTAGATTTTTATCCTTCTTCAATCCCCCATGCTTCCCCCTTGTTCTTCTCCTTCGTCTTCCTTCCTCCCCCTCTCCGTTTGACTGAAGATTCAGCCAGAGTCTTCCGGTGTTATTGTCTTTGCTTGGAGAAGACTTGTGCTCTCTATTTCCGGCTTCGACGGAGAACAACACTATGAGCTCCGTGATTTTTGCCCCATGGGCTCTGATGATTGTTTTCTAAAAATATCAATTGCAGCTGCTTCAGATTTCCCCCGAGAGTTTTGGTAAGGAAAGCAACTCCTTTTAGTTCTTTCAGCGAGGATAAATACGAGGGAGAAGAGGATTAGTATGGGAAAGAATGGGCCTTGCTGCCATTGCGGAGTTACAAGTGAGCTCATATTCTTCAGATTTTTTCTTTGCTTTACTTTCCCAAGTCCGCTGATCTTTGTTTTAGATCTTGTTCTACTTCATTTCAGTTGAATGAAGAAACGAATTATGACTATTTTAATAATATTTATGCTCTTCCTTTATCAATTTTGAGAACGGGAATTGAATTAGAGGTTGAAAAGTGTTCTTGCTGCTCTCAATGAATGATTGGTGCTTGGTTCTGTTGCTTTACTTTTTTTGTTTAATGCTGATTAGATTCAAGGTGGGAGTATGGTGAACCTTCCTAAATTTAGCACACTTGAGAAAGGACAACAATTTGTTGAACCAAAACAATGCTTATAGTGAACTTGTTTAGTCTTCCGTTGATCTGATTTTTGTGTTTTCTTATTGAAGCATGTCTTTCGCTGATAAAAGCGTGTGAATGTAATCCCTTCTGATGATGAACTTTTCACTTTGACAGCTCTATTTGTCACTGCCAATTGTTGGCTGCTAGATATCCCATTTTCTGTAAAACATAACAGATAATCTCTTCTGAATTCATTGTTGGTGATTTTTGAGCTATTCAACATACTGTCTTATTGATCCCTTGCTGTTCTTTGAACTTTTATTCATCTTGAATTCTTGATCTACCACATGCATTAATCTTTCATCTTTTAATCTCATATGTATTCTTTGTTTGATGCAACCATTTTTATGCTCGAAACATTCCTGTTGGAGCAGCTGAAATTCATCCGTTGTTGTCTTTGTCTGATGGGCTTTAATTCCAAGAACATTGACAAAGGTCCCATTTCTATTTCTCAGATCTTTCTTCTCAATGAAGTGACATTCGGAAGCCGATTTAAATTCTCAAAGAATTTGATGCAATTTGTATTTGCTGGACAAATAGGAATATTAAGATGTTATTGGTATCATATTACTTATAATGTTTTAAAAGAATTTGGGCTTTCTTAGTCCCATAAACACAGGCTTTATCAGATTTTTGTACTTTTTTCATTATTGAATGCAATTTGTAATTGTATTCCATAACATTACAGCTAGTTTCTGTTCTCATTTATCTTCATTAAAATTGCTACGAAAATTGAGGTTTATTGACTATGAGCATCTTGGGGTTTACATTCTCCAATGGATTAAGTTACATTTTTTTTACACTGACGGAATGACACTTTGTTGTTATAGGCTACTGCATCAGCTACGACTTTGGCCTAGAACGATGAATAAGAGAAGATATACTCTGAAATTATGTTTTTAATTGCATTTCAGTATTTTTCTTGATTACTTTATTAATCACTTCTAGATCCTAAACAAATGAGACAACAGGTACTCCCCTTTGGCGAAATGGACCACCAGAAAAGCCGGTATTATGTAATGCATGTGGGTCTAGATGGAGGACAAAGGGTTCCTTGGCAAACTACACTCCGTTGCATGCTCGCGGACCAATTGATTGGGAAGAGCCTAAATTTACTAAAGTGAAATGTACTTCCATTAAATCTAAAGAGCAGAAGGTACTGAAGAGAAAGCAAATCAAATGTATGGTGGAAAGCGAACATGAAATACCATTTTCTGTATCCGATCAAAATTACATCAAAGCTTCTGAGGCAGATGCTAGCAACCGTTCTAGCTCCGGATCAGCAGTGTCTTATACAGAAAGCTGTGCAAATTTTGGCAACACTGATGCAAGTGATTGGACAGGTTGTGGTCTTCTTTTGAGCTTTGAACACTTAATAGTGGCTTCATTTTTTTCAACTGCTTTTTCTCTTATTATGATAGAACTTTGGTATATACTGGGAACATATCATTTTCTTTTGGTATTTTAGACTAAGGTATCATGAAGTATTAGTGCTTCATAATCCACTCCTTACTTTCAGTGCTGCCAAAAAAAATAATTTGTTGGAGTTCATTCACATCCCTGTTGTCATTTCACGGGGGAGAGGGAGGGAAGAATATCTTGTCGGACAACAAATTTGGTTTGCGTGGCGGTGGCGAGAGAAGTGTTTGTGCATGTGGTGGGGGGATATCTACTGCCAATGCTAGATCTTAGCTCATCCAAGGGCTCGTCACCTTATCCTCTATCTCTTCTTGTTTTCATTGAAACTCATGAAGCCCCACAATTTTCTTCTTCCAAACATAAAAAACATTGAACGGAAAGAAAAGGTGCAAATCAAGTGATGAAAGCTGGTCTCAACCCGGGTCAGTAGGCAAGAATGTTAAGAGATGGAAATACATCAACACGAAGTATTCTCAAAGCATTGAACACTTTCATCGGGAGGGTTCTAGGTAGATAGAGAGAGGCATTGTGCACTCAGTGGTAGCTACTAGGGTGCCTTGTAGATAGAGGGAGAACATCAAGCATTGTTGGTGGTAGGGTGCTATGTAAAAGAGGGTGGGACGGTAGGGTATAAAAGAGAGACGAGTGTGTGTGCGCGCATGTTGGCAAGAGGGAAGAAAGAAATGCATCGGGGAATTGATATCTTTCGGATATTTTGGTCATTTCACAAGAATTAAACTACAAAGATCTTAACATAAGTCTATTTCGACTTTTGAGATTTGAGGTTTAGAGAAACTTGTGTGTAACAGGGGTCTAAGTCTTGATGGAAAAAAAAGGAAAGGAAGGCAAAAATGACTTGAAATTTTGTCATTAAACATGACTCTGACTTGCTTGTAGTTATGAGGATGTTGCTTTAAGTAGAACTAAAAGGAGAGTAGAAATCCTTGTGGCTGGGCTCAACTAGCTCGGGATTTAGGCTTTGTTGTTTAGTTGTTTCTGTATGTACTGCCCTTTTGCATCAATTCTTTGAATGGTTTTTCACCATATTTTATAACTTCAGGTTCAGCACAATCAAATGCATGGGACTCACTAGTGCCATCAAAGAAGCGGAGTCTTATCCGGTTAAAACCTTCTCCAGTCGAGAAGCTTACCAAAGAGTTGTATTCCATATGGCATGAACAACAATCTTCGAACCTCTCTAGGTCTTCAGATGATGATTTACTCTATGACGGTGAAACTCCAATAGGCTCAGTTGAAATAGGAAACGGAGGTGTTCTACTCAGATATCCGTGTTCAAAAACGGTGGAGGAGGAATCAGAAGCAAGCTCACTTCCATTAGATAGCAGTTTAGTCAATGATGCCTACTCAAGGCATGAATACTTTCCTGTAGATAGTGAAATGAAAAGAACAAGCTTCTCTAGTGATGGCAAGGAGAAGCTTAAAAAGTCTGGAGCAAATTGGCCACAAGAATATTACAAAAGGTGCATTCCCTTCTATTTGGGCTTCATTTAATTTTGGGAAAATGAGCACTTTTGGTTTCTACATTCTGGGACTTTTTGTACTTTGGTTTCTCTAATTTCTTGATTCACCACTTTGGTCCCTACATTTTTGATAAAACAAGTATTTTAGGCTATTTGACCATTTAGGTGGGCAGTTCATCAGAGGAGAGCAGAATTTCTTCGTACATCATTATTTATTTATTTATTTTTTCTGATTTCGTCTTTGGTTATCCAACTGAGTGCTATAATGTGAAAGAGGCAAAAACGATGGTTTTATCCAAAATGTAAAGGCCAAAGGTAGACCAAAGTGCTTTATCCTGTTTAATGCATCAAAATAGTACTTATTGTTTGATATTGCTACTTATTGACTAATTGGCACTTATGCTTTAGTGCTCACAAGTCCAATCTACCCTTGCAGGGACAGCTCTTCTTCGGAGAATTCAAATACGCTGAAAGACAAAGATTCAATTCTGCAGTTTGCTAACCTTAAAGTGAGATTAAAATTCTTGATTATTGCATAGTGGCCTCTTAAACAATTATTCATGCATAAAGATGAAGAAAGTTTGCATGATGTTTTGTCCAAATTCAAATGTATCCCTGTCTGCAAACTATAAGACTTAAATCTTTTAGGCTCATTGGCTGTTAAAGTTTTGTGTCACATTGTAATCAGAGATTTTGAGTCCTGGTATCTGCTTCCAGCAAAGTTTTAAAAGAGAAGCATATGCTTGATAGTTCATCTCATGAAATTATTCCATAAATAATAAGCTTGAAAAGACAAAAATGTTAGCTTGTGAGAGTGTGTTCTAAAATATGTAAAGCAACATTCCTGAGTCTTTAACTTGAAAGTTAAGTTGTTAATTATAAAATTTTACCTTTATATGTCTATGAATATCCATATGTTATTTTTCTTAACAGGATATTGTTAGCTTCGAGAACTTTGTAAATCATTTGAGTTTTGAGGAACAGCAGCGATTGATGCAATATCTACCTTCTGTTGATATTTCTCAGCCTCCTGAGAGGTTAGCTTCATATTCCTATTTATAATTAGTTAATGCATATATATGACTCAAATAACAGCCCCTTAAAATATCTGCAGCCTCAAAAGCATGTTTTCCAGCACCCAGTTGGTTGAATCTTTATCTTATTTCCAACAACTTCTACAAGAGGGAATTTTCGATCTGTCCTTTTGTCAGATGCATGTTGAAGAATGTAGGAATTTAAAGAGGCTTGTGTTGCTCAATTTGACCAAGTCTAGATGGGTGGAGCATTACAAACAGCTTAAGGTATCAATTTAATTAGTTCATTTGATGCCTGATTCTTTTTATAAGGGAAAACTCAGCAAAATTAGGTTTTTAATCCCCAATCTTTTGATATTACATACGAGACCCCCAAATCTTTTAAACATGCCAAAATAGAACCTCCTTACGTTTTGATAACAACCATAAACTTAGGAGCTGCGATTTGTTTGGGTTAGGTATCTCTCTGTGTTTAGTAAGATCTTATGTAGGCCTATGGAACCCTTTCCAATCACACATAAACGTCCAGTTTTTTAATAACAAGAAATAGTCATCACATTGTTGTTTCATATTTAACAGTTACAGGGCTTGTATGTAATATTGAAGAATTGAGGGTTAAATATGTAACTAAGGTAATTAAAGTTCTTTAACAATTGCTCTTATAATTTTTTGCTTTCATTAATTTAAGTTGCTATTTTGTGGTGTTTAAAAGAATATTGGTGATGAACATGCTTTAATACTTAGTAGAGATGAAGGATGCGGGGTAGAGAAGCTATCTTTTTATTTATATCTATTCATCCACCTTAGCATATTTATTTTTACAATATTTATTTTAAGAGTGATCATAGCAAGTGAGGCCCATTAATAGAGTTTCATCCAAACTAAATAAAGAGGTTTTTTCTGTGATTGTATGAATGATACTAACCAACTCTTTGTAATCCTTGAAATTTAAATACCACCTATCTTAGAATTTTAAGTCTAATTGGAAATTAACCCTCTTTAAAAATAAGATAAGATCAAGTTCTTCTTTGAGGTTATGTAGGTTCGCTTTTGTTGGTGATCCTTATACATATCAAGCTTCATTCTCAACGAGCCTTTCTCTAACTAGAGGTTCTCAATGTCAAATGAAGTGAAGGGATTTCCATGTGGTTAATTTTAGAGGCTTGTAGAAGCTAGTAGGTAAATGGTGAATGGGGAAGAAATAAATGAACTTGTCGGGAGAAGTAGTGATTGAATGGCTTGGGTTTGGTTAGTATCTTCACATTATTTAACATAGCTTAGATTGAGTATGCTATTGTGAAAAGGAAGGTTGGGTTCAACTCATGAGCGCTAGGTGTTCAATATGGTAAGTGAATTGGTTGTCCACTTCCTATCAACTTAAGTTTTTGGTTGGTTGATAGCACCAACGATCCTAAGAACTGGAATTAGAGCATGTTGTGGATTCGAATCTTGGCAATGTGCTTGGTGGATTGTTAGGAAATGTAGTAAATGGATAACCTGATATTGCCTAGATTGGGTGTACTGTTAAAAGGAAAGTTGGATTCAATTTGTGAGCGCTTGTAGCTCTGTATAATAAGTGAATTGATTATGCTCTTCCCATCAGCTTAAGCTTTTGAGATAGTTGGTAATATTAAGGATTTTAGGAGAATTGAGTTAGCAATTTTCCCCTTAACTTTCATGTTTTTCTCCTCTCCACTGGAAACTAAGTACCAAGGTTCCAAAGCATTCACAATGTATACAAGTGTCTCTATTTATAGGGATGCAGAAAATAGGCTTGAGATGGTCGTCCTAATGTAACCAAATGACCCCTTTGTTCCTTGTAACATCCATTCCTATATAATAACTATCTTGCTTATCCATATTTTTCCAGCGACATGGGGCTGACCTATCCAGATGCTGTTGTTTTAACAGTCTCTTGGGATTTTTGCAAATCTTGTTTCATGCTTGTCAGGAGAATGAACCCTTAGCCGAGCACTTAGTACTCCTGGTATTCCTTGCTAGATAGAAAGTATGGGGAACTTCATGTACGAGAACGGAGTCTAGCATTGTTCGTATTTGGAAGGTCTTCAATTAGGGTATCTCTTTTAGCTTATTATATGAGTCACTCATTGAGGGTTGATCCTTGGATTCCCATCTTCCACTTTACCATCTTTCAAGGTTTTGGCCACTTCTTCTTGAGACATTGGAGGTGTCTTTGAGTCTTCACGAAATTTCCCGAGACTTCTTGAGGCATCACATTCTTGGTCATAACCTCTACTCCTTGTGTTGCCAGCCACAATGTTCCTCCAGCTCGAGTTGCCTTCTAGCCTCTTAGAGTTCTTCCAACTTCTAGTGTATCTGGTTGCTTCTCAATAATCTCCTTGAAGTTGGTAGAAATGATAAAGTAGTACTTCCCCACGATTCCAATCTAGAGTATGCTTCATGGTTTGGAGTTGATCTCTTGATCAATTGGGGTATGCAATATCAATCCTTTTTTTTGTTGAATCCTCTTTTTTGTGTATGTGTATTATGTATATGATATCCAACAGCTGTAGCATTTTAACTTCAACAGGCCAAAAACCACAAGCAGGATACTGATGCAAAGAGAGGTGAAAGTGGAACGTGTTTTCTTCAGCATACAAATCTGGCAGCCTCCAAGAGGCCTCGTGAATGCCAAAATCACCAGTTCAAAGGTTGGTCATCTCCAATTATGCCAAGTCATATATTGTTGTACTTTCTGCAGAAATGTTATCATCCTGCCTTCAGTGTCAAATTTCAATTAACTTGCTTATTTACTTTTCCCATAGAAAGGCCAACCTTTGACTATAATTGCAGGTTAATCTTTGTGTAAACTTATTTAAAATAAGTAAAAGAAGGGAAAACAGCTGTTCTTGGATTATTTATCAATTTTTAATAAAATTTGCACACAAAAGGTGAAATTTCATCGAATAAGTTTGTGGGCTATCCTTTCTGAGGTGATTTTTCGTAGTGAGTTTTCTTAGCTCGGTGGAAAAGATAACTTAAAAACATTATACTAAGCTATCCTTCTATCTCAAAGTCAAAAGACGTGATTTTTTTTTTTCTCTCTATTCTTATAATGAGATAGCGTTTTGTTTTCATATTTTGGCTGGTTTCTGTTGAAAATAAACCTGAACGTTTTTTGCTGCAAAGTTGTATAATAAGTAGTGTGAGTTGTATGTGAATACAAGTGAACTGCTTGTGAAGAACATGGTAAGTCCTTCATGAGGGACATGAAAGTTACACAACTTATACATGTGCTTTTTTTTTTAAAAAAAAAGAGCTTATACGTGTGCAATCCATGAAGATAAATATAACTTCGATCGGTTTCCCTTTTAATCTGTTTGACAGTAGATTCCTCTCGCATTTGTTCTTTAATCTTTCCATTCACCTCCCGTTCGTAAACACTAATACTTGCAACCCGAAAGAAGACATGAATGCTTCGAGGTTTGCACTTGAACCAGCGGTGCATATGCAGAGCAGTTATGGCACATCTTTAGATGTCGGCATTACAATCTAATAAGCGGTTCTTCTACTGAATGCTTTTATTGGTCAATATAGAACTTGCGTATATTTGGCCAATATGTCTGGTCTTTTTCGAATAGAGCACAGGTTGGTGCAGGCTATATCAAAATAATTAAAGCATAGTGTGGTTTATTTACTATCTAACAATGTTATAAGCTGAAAGAACTGTAATACTGGATTGCAGAAAAAGTATGGACCAATCCAGTAAATCAGGAAGTTACAGATTGTCTCAAAATGTAGAGACCAAAGATTTTTTTTTTTTCATTTATTTTTTTCAGCTAACAGTATTTTCTTTTCCCTTGCGAATTTGTCTTAGAATCTATGATCAAGATGTGGAGTCCTAAACGAATGCAAAGATCTAGCTCATTAAGCAACAGTGATGCACCAGTAATCAGCAAAGTAAGCCGTGAAGAAGTCGATGACTTTGTTGACAATGAGGGGTCTTGCTTCAGCCCGAGAAGCCTGTTTGCATCGCCTCCAGATCGGTGCTCCATGCTCCGACTGGAAGACGACACCGGCTCTGATCATGACTTGCTGCTTGATGTCCGGTGCGGCGCTTCCTTTCCTGATGCTGAGCTCCTGGAATTTCACCCTTGCTTTCAGAAAGCAGTCTCAAAAAGCTCTTTAGCTGAGAGCGCAATATCTGCTGCTGAAGAATCTCTCTGCAACTTCTCTGCATCAAGTCTAAGCAGCTTGCAACTGAAGAAGAGGCAAGTTACATAAAGAGTACACACACTTCTTTTCTACTTTTGGTTTCTCTTTGGTGTGGTGAGACTGAAGAAACTGAGTTTCTGGCTTTGCCTTGATGCTGATTTTGCCTTAAATCTTTGAGCTTGCTAAACATGAGGCCTTATTGGCATGGGTGTATGAAAAAAAAATTTAGTTTTTTTTTTTTTTTTTGTATTTCAATTTCATAACCACCTCTAAAATCTTAAGTAATTACGCGTTAACCTTTAGTTCTTTGATATTACATACAGGCTCCATAGATCTCAAACACCAAAAAAACAACCTCTTGAGTTAATGAGCATTACAATTTTAATGTAAAGCAATATGATGTAGCTCTTAGATTAAGAGCCATGCATATGGAAGGAGGAAAGTGGTTGTTTTCTTGGTGTTTAAAAGAATCAAGGGGCCTGTAAGTGATATCGAAGAACTAAAAGCTAAACGTGCGATTTTTTAAGATAATACGGGGGGGGGGGGGGGGGGGGGGGGGGGTGCGTATGTTCTCCTTTTGTTGTATAGGACGTAATATCGAAACATGTACTCTTTCTCATGCAAATAGATCTCTTTTTAAGATAGAAATGATCTATAGCGTATTGAATGTGTAATTCTCAGTTTTATAGTCCGTCTTTTTGTCATATTACTCGAGTAAACAAAATTATTAATATTGTTATCGACTATCTTGCACGCATAGCAACCTTATGTGATTTTTATTAGATAAGGGGAATGCCCCTCTGTTCTGATTTTTGTAACACCCTCATAGAAGTAATCTGATGCACTTATTGTAATTTTTGCTTTAATATATGACTTAGACCACAATTAAAAAAAAAAATAGAGAAAGTTGGTGTGCATACTGCTTTATTGGGAGAGCCTATGAGCTAGTTTTCTCGTTTGGTTCGAGAGAAGTTTTCTGCCCAATACAAATTTTGACTATAAAAATCAATTTTATTTCACATCTAATACAAATACGAAAATTAGAATTGAAAGTATTTCATATTTTACACACTTTCTAATAGTAAAATAATTTTTTTTTCATTAAATTTAAAAAAATAAAATAATTTTTTTTTCATGTCTAAAAGAAAAGCCCGAATCAAACTAGGCCAAGGTGGTGGTGTTGTCTCTGATTTTTCAGCAGCTAATGATGCATTTTACTAAATCTAGGGTTAATGATTATTGGGTCCCTCTAATTTGAACTTATGTGCAATTAGGTCTTTCTAATTTTTAAATTAATTAAATTGATCTTTTAGCTTGTATTAATATTTTAGATGAATATAATATGTAAAATGATCAAATAATTAAAAAATATATGTTTTATTGAGTACTTTTATTAATACAACAAGATATATTTACACGTTATTTTAAATTATATGACTAATTTGATTTATTTAAAAGTAAGACGACCTCGAGAGACCTAATTGTTATTAATCTTTAGATATATTTGCTAACCTAATTGCTTCATAGCTCATCTTTGTGCTATAACATTTAAAAGTAGTTTGCTTTTATATTTTTTTTGGGATAATTTGGCTGAAGTTTTTGAATTTAAGGCTTAATAATGCATAGGTTTATGTTTTTTAAAATTATAACATCGGGTCCTTGAGTTTTTAATAAATTACTAAATGGGTCCATTTTTATTTTTTTTTTATTAAACTTTTTTAAAATTACCATTATACACATATCTTCTCTCCTCTCTCTCCATCTTCTGTCGATCCCTGCGCGTGCGAGGGACGGTCGCGGCGTCTGCAGGTCGCACTCCCTGCATGGCCTTCGAGTGCGCGAGGGACGGCGCGGCCATCGGCAGGTTGCACGCCTCACGCGAGGCCGTGACCGGCGGCCCACGCAGGCGCGAGGGACGATCGCGGACGTCGGCAGGTCACCCACCCTGCGCGAAGCCCGGGCCGGCAACCCTTGTGCACGCGAGGGACGGCGGCCTCACTCTGGGCGTGCGACCCTCCGACGGCCGCGGCCATCCCTCGCGCGCGCAGGCATTGACAGGAGAGAGAAAGGAGGGGAGAGAGAGGCGACATAATGGTAATTTTAAAAAAATAATAATAATAAAAAAATAAAAATTCATTTGGTAATTTATTAAAAATTTAGGGACTCGATATTATAATTTTGAAAATGTAGGTTTTTGCATTATTAAGCCTTAAACTTAGAAACCTAGATGTAATTATCCCTTTTTTTTAATAAAATTGACCCAAAAAAGTAACCATGGATGAAAGAATCATTATAATGTTCAAAGGATGTTTGAGTTTTTTATTTTAATTTATATATCAAAGTTATTCCTCCTAAAATTATTAGTCATACATCCTCTTGATATAATAATTTGTAATCTGGTACCTCATTTCTTTTCAATATTCTCATGTTGGTAGTGCTATGCTTATTGTTAGCCTTAAAAGAAATTAGGGTAAATTGCATCTAGGTTTCGAGGTTAGAAATGCATTTTAAATTGATTTTAATTTTTAAAAAATTTGATTTTAATATCTAAAGTTATAAAACTATTGTAATTTTAATCTTATTTTAGAATCTTTTCTTTTTGCTGGCATTTCTTGATAAATAATATGAAAGTTTAATTAGTTTGAATTATCTATGTATTATTAAGAATTATCATAACTCTTTATCCTCTTTTTTTTTAATTTTAATAAAATTTAAAATTTAATATCTTCTCTTGCACTCACTGTTTAAAAAATTGAAATTATAAATTATAAATATTAATATTTAAAATTATAAAAATTAAAATATTAATGTTTGAGGATAATGATAAAGGATAATAGTAAAAAAATTAATTATTATACTTTAATTGAGGTTAAATGATGATACTTCTATAATCATAGAGACTTAAATCAAAATTTTTAAAGATTGAGATTAATTTAGGCAATTTGCCCCAAAAATTAACTACAATGTAATTTTGTACATACATACATTTGTGCTATATATTTATTTTGAAATTTTTTTTGCGAGAATATGAATTGATAACTATACCACCGGACATGATAAAATTAATATTTAAAATTTAAATATTGCAAAATTAAAAAATTTTCATATATTTTTCTTTAAAAATTCATATAAAAATAAAAAATGTGAAATATCATAGTATACATATGCTTATACTCTGCCTAAAATGCCCCACCTGGGCGCATGAAATTTGTTCAAATTCTGGGCAAAACGCAGCTCAGAAATATAGCCCAACTCGGCAATCGACTCGGCGAGTCGCGTCGCTGAGTCGGACTGACTCGGCCACTAGACTCAGTGAGTCGCAACTCCGAGTTGGCTGACTCGGCCACTCAACTCAGCGAGTCTCGACGCCGAGTCGCACGACTCGGCCACTCGACTTGGCGAGTCACGTCTCCGAGTCTGGCTGACTCGGCCACTCGACTCGGCCGAGTCGCGTAAACTCGGCTATTCAACTCGCCCGAGTCGCGTAAACTCGGCTATTCAACTCGCCCGAGTCGCAGAGCTATTCGGCTTTACTGAATCGGGTAGCCAATGATGATTTTTTCCATGTAAAATTAGGGTTAATTATTTAGAAAAATCTATAATTTTTGTTGAATTATTTTGTGATATCCCTTTTTACCACATTTTGCACTTCTACCTCTGGTCTGATGCAAAACATCTATCAAAGTAATGCATTTTTTAAATCTATTGTGATCGCATCATACATCAATGCAAATGCTTTACTTTATAATGTAACCAGCTACAAGCTACATTTCATTTTATTTATCATTATGGCCTCGTTTGATTCAAATTTTTTTTTAGATAAAAAAAAATTTTTTAAATTTAACGTGATAGAAATTTATTTTAGGGATATTTACCTACATGCCACAATTTAATTTTATTTATGTCTTACCCATCCATTCTTAGTTAATTATGTTATGCACACTCAAAACATTACAAAATCTTATTTGAAAAAAAAATCTGTTAGTAAATCATTAAAAATATATT
This sequence comes from Apostasia shenzhenica, assembly GCA_002786265.1. Lineage (NCBI taxonomy): Eukaryota > Viridiplantae > Streptophyta > Magnoliopsida > Asparagales > Orchidaceae > Apostasia > Apostasia shenzhenica. The sequence continues at coordinate 381,691 of KZ452026.1, forward strand.
TTTACTTTTAATGGTACATATTTTTCTCTTCCTCAATACCACACTAAAGCGCTGATTTGTCCTAAAATTAATTCTTGTCGTGGATATTTATTTCCTTTGCCACCACCTAAATATTAAGGTTTTAGGATTTTTCACTCAAAATATATTTAAATATTTTTAAAATAATATGATGAACGGCTTAGATTTTTTGTAATCTAATTATAGTTAGATTATTGAAAAATTATGATTACTCATTATAATAGAAATAAACTCAAATATGTGTATGTAAGATTTTGCAATATTTTGAGTGTGCATAGCGTAATTAACTAAGAATGGATGAATAAGACATAAATAAAACTATATTGTGTGGCATGTAGGTAATTATCCATTTATTTTAATATTAGAAAGTGTGTAAAATATAAAATACTTTTAATTCTAATATTCTTATTTGTGTTGGTTATGAAATAAAGTTAATTTTTATAGTTGAAATTTGTGTTAGGCAAAAAAATTATCTCGAATCAAATGAGATTTATAAACGAGAGCACTTTAAAAAAATGTCTTTCATATTATTGCAATTCATTCACTATTGTATCATATCATCTCATCCTAGTAAAAAAAATATTTTATTTTATTTATTATTTATATATTATATATATATATGATAATAATTAAATTACGTTAGAAAGTAGGTGAAGAGTAGACATCGCAGTGTGGTGTGGGTAATATTAATATATTTGCTATCAAAAAATAGTAATATATTTAGAATTTCTTTAGAGTAACATTTATATATTTTGAGTGTTTAATGAGTAAATACAATAGTTTTATGTATTATGTATATAAATATCTTTATTTTCTTATACATATAATTAATTAATCTTATCCACTTATAACACTTTAATAGTGCAATTTACCCTTCTTATTATTCTTATTAGTCTTAATCTTTTAAAAGTTTCGATTTGAGTTTACGAAATTATAAAATGAGTTATATTTGGTTAAAAAAAACATAATTATTAATTTTTAATTATTACATCATTAAACTATAATTTCGTCTTATAATTAAGTTATATTTTTAATTGTTAAATATTATATAATTTAAATATAAATGTCATCTTATAATTAAATTTTATAAAAAAATAATTTATAAGTACGATTTTATAAATGAAATAGAAGACCAGTACTGCTACTCCCGAATCCCGATACTGTTGGCCACAAAATCTACATCCATTGCAGCCCGCTCTAGCTCCAGCCGCGAAGGGGAAAAAACCCTAGATATGTACCTCCAAGCCACCGTCTACCCCGCTACTTGGCCGCCGCATCGCCACCGCCTTCCATCAAACGGCTCGTCACTGTGCTCGGGAATCACCCCAGGGTGGCGGCTGCGAGCGCCGCTTATTCGGACAGAGTGGCGGCAGTGTGGCGCAACCGGAGCTGTCCGATGCTCGGCATCTAAGTTTTACAACTATGGGACGGTGGACTACGAGCGGCGGCCAGCGCTGAAGTGGAGCACGCTGTATCGTAGGATCTCGACCATGGAGAACGTCAACGACGGCTCCTCCTTCGTGCTCGACCGTTGGGAAGATGAGGAGAGGAAACTCTCCAAGTGGGAACTGTTCCGCGTTATCAAGGAACTGAGGAAGTTTGGACGACTCACGCGAGCTCTTGAGGCATGTTAACTGATTTCCTTTATTTCCTGGATTGTTGCTTGGATGTATATGTAGGATGTAGTTCGTTTCTAGACCATTTTAAGTAAAAGATTAAAATTTCTTTGAAGTTTGATAGCAAAATTTTTAGTGCTAACTGCAATAGAATGGCCTTTGTAGTTAATTTATCTAGAGCTAGATGTAACAGGTAGAACAAGTGCAAAGTTGGCTGAATTGAAGATGTGGAATTCCTGGAGTATGGCAGATGGTATGAAACTGAGGAAGGTGCGGGAAATACTTATTAGAAATGCATGTTCTTATTAGCAAGAAATGAATGTGGAGATTATATCAAGAGTGAGAAAAAAATTGGGACTTTTATTGAGCTGGAGTGCTTGATGGAGTGACTGGAAGCATATGTGATTGCAGGGGATTTTTGTCATTTCTTGTTAGAGATAGAACACTGTTTTTTTGAGTTTCACTGCATGCTAGCTGCTTATTTGGTTACAAATGCCACAAGTCTTATCATGTTATGCGTGGTAAACTTTTTAAGGAGAAATGCGTAGAATTTGTTGGGATGTTCCATGGCTTGTATAATTGATCTGACCAAATTTTAACATATTTATCACCATTATTTTGCCATTGTTGTGATTTTAACATCCTTTTTTGATAACATTACATTTTATATCTTCCATAAAATAAAAAATGTTACATTTGTATCTATCTTTCCTTCAGAAAACTGGGATTATTATACACTTTGGAATGCTTAACAACAGTATTTTTCTGTCACCTTAACAACAGTATTTTTCTGTTTTTAAAAGTTGAGAATTATGTCATAATAATTGATTGTCTTTCTTACTTTCTCTCTTTTTGCAGCACTTCCATATCTGTCATATTTTGCCAACTTAAATCATGACTCAGATCACAGGTCACGTAAGGCAGTAGGAAAATTTGAGCTACATTCAACTTCGTTTCATGGGTCAATTTGATGATCAAAGTTTATTCTGAATTAGTTTATTTGAAATTCATTAATTTGGTCAATTCCCATATATTTTTTGATAAACTTTTGCGAGCCACACTCACTCTCATATAGCTTAACTAGTTGAATGGTTGTCTAGTAAAATTTTCCTTTAATTTGCTAAGCATCTTATATAATAGAATCTGCTCTCCCTTGCATTTTATCTTGGTTTGATTCCTTGATTGACATCCTCCTTTATACCTTTTTATTATGAATAATGGATCCTAGTTACTTGAAAGTTCTTACATGATGGTATTATTCTCCCACTCAGTCTCACAATTGTCATCTCTTTCTTCAGGATCATGAAGTTTACAATATATGTGCTACTTCTTACTTCCGCTTGATCTAAATTTCCTTTTCTTCTAAAACAGTTTTTTTCCAAGATTTTAATTTCTATTGCTTAACAAGACTGACCCAAAATGGCCAAATGGTTTTGTTTTGGGCTAAGCTTTAGGGTTGCCTTGTCAATTTGGCCAGTCAACTTTACTGATTGCTTCAAGTTCATGAAATTATCAAACCTAGTTTTATAACAATCAAACGGTTGCTATGTGGTCCAAACAATATAAGCAATTAAATATAGGAGCAAGAGAAGAAAAATAGAGAGAACAAACATTTTTGTATTGTTGTTCCATCCTTGCGACTTACTCTATTCTCCAAGCTTCTCTTTTGGAATTTCATATTAGTTTGAAATTTTAAAAAAAATTTCTGGGTCAAGTTACAAATACTCTTTTGAAGGCAAAAAGCAAACCCCGGACTTTTGTCAAGCTCAAAATTTCACACCAATGCTTTATGGGGATCTTGTTCTACCCACAACAAACTTTCTCCCAGGCTAAGGCTCCAACCCTCAAAAACCTTTTCACGGGATAATGTTTCTATTCATAGCCATTCCTAAGTCGTGAAACCATGTTAGTGCAAGAGAAAATTTTTAGGTGGAGCATAGATTCAGTAGTTAGGATTAGAAGAACAACTCAAAGATAAGCTCTATGGAGGAGTATTTCAAAGAAAATTTTGCAAGTGAAATAGAAGATATTAACAAAAGTGAAATAAGAAGCTCGAATGTTCACAAGCCAAAAGGGAGTACTCTTTGTAGAATATTTGCTACTGTAAGCATGCAAAAAGATAGATAATATATATATATATATATATATATATATATAGATAGATAGATAGATAGATAAATAGATAGATAGATTGATAGATAGATAGATAGATAGATAGAGAGAGAGAGAGAGAGAGAGAGAAGAGAGAGCTTTTAGCACTTAGAGAGATATGCGAGTGAGCTTCATCTTTGAGTGGCTGGTGTTAAGAGTATGTGGGGGAGTAAGTTGCTGTGATGGACTTCATAATTTAGCTCATAATAGTTAAAGTCCACCAAAAAAGAGCTAGTTTTATAAGGAGCCGAGATTTTCAAATTAGCCAGTGAGAGCATTCCTTGAAAAGCATGCTATATGACTATCTCATGGGGCAAGCTCAAAGGATAAAAGTTTGTGGGAAGGAAGCCAATAAAAGACAAAAAGAGGCCTTTAGGGAGAGGGAAAACAAAAAAGGCCATTAAGCTTGTAGGACTATATGTCATTTATTGGTCATGTAACCGGACAGCTAAAGTGGTCAAAGTGCACAAACTATTCTTCTCCCACACAAAGACATTTAGACATTTGTTGCTCAGCTTCAATATAACTGAATATGATCGCCCAGTGTGGCTAAAAGATGGAAACTACGCACTATGAAAACTTAGGATATTGATTGGGTACAATGACAATTTTTAAATGTGACCGGTCATGATCAAACATATCTGGATAGTAGTCAAGGAAAATCCAAGCAACGGTCAAAAAGATTTTTGAAAACTGTGAAAATCATGAAAATAGGCCTACCTTTTCACATAGAATTTGACCACTGAATGTGATTGAAAGAGATAAAACCTTAGGAAAACCTACAGAAAAATTTCAGAAGAATTTATAAAGTAATGGAAGGATTTCTCAGGTGTTCTCACTTATAAAATACGTTGCTCTAGGCAAAAGTATGTTTAAGGAAAGAAGAAAAGATAACCAATGAAACTCTTGATCTTTCCGAAGACATGGACTCTTTGACATGGACTCTTTGATTTAGTGTTCTCACTTATAAAAATCGAATGGTCGGAGAGATCAGTTGGCCGGACAGATATTGTTTAGGTTGGACCAGCTTGACTCAAGCTCAAGATGCTCAGACATTGCGCTATCCTAGATAGAAAAGGAAGGCCTTCAGGAAGTTGGTCGGATTAAATTAAAAAATGATTCAGCTTAACCGGATTAAGTTCTGGATTTTTATTCCAAAGGGGAGGGAAGAGTATTCATAACCATAGATGCTTGTAGTTTCTTGGCTTGTGTATAGGGCACATAAAGTCTTTTACTTGGGGTGTTAAAAATGTCAAAAACTCGGAATGTGTTCAGTTTTTAAATCGACTTGAAATTGATTTAAAATTTTTGAGTCGAATCATGGGCCTAAGTTTTTGGCTCGAGTTCATTTTGAGCCAATTTTGAGTTGGCTGTGGCTCCCTCAAAATATAATTCAAGTTGGCTCGAAATTGCATATATAATATAAAATAATTTTGATATATATATGAAATGCTCTTACATACAAGTTGGTTAGTGGTCTACTTGTTTAATGAATGATGGTTAAAGATGTTGCTCCTCAAGGCTAGGGATCAAATCCGCTTAGATGCCAAATATTCTTATATTCTTTTAGCATAATGAGCCGGCTCGAATCATGTCAAATTTCAATTTTGGACTTATTTCGAGTTGAGTCAAGCTTGAATTTTTTTGATTTCGGGTTGCTTTTGGCTCACTCAAATTAGTCCGATAATAGTCTTACTTTCACTTGATTAAAATAGATCAAATTGAAACAACGCTTTAGTTGAGTAATGGAAAAGTTATTGTGATTTGTGAGACTTAAAAGTTCAATTTCTTGACATTTATTGACTTTATCTTTTCTATTTGGTTCATCAATGCATTTTTCTTTCCTGTCTGCTTTTTATCATGTTATCTTCATTATGTTTTAGCTCTTTGTCTTGAATTCTACTTCATTGCATGTTTTCAATATCTTTATCTCGTTTTATTGTTGTTTGTTTTCATGTTATATTTTAAAAAATAGCTGCAGAGTGGTCATATGATGCATTAGTGGTATTAAACCCATACTTACACACATTTTCATTTGAATCATCTTCAAAGAATTATATTCTACATGTATTTTGAAAAAGCAATTATTTTTTTGTATATATAACTTTTGTTTTATTAAAAGTAGTAATAAATGTGGCTTGTCTCTCTCTGAAGTGTCTAACAAGATTGACCCCAAGCGATGAAGACTGAGAGGAAGCTTTTTCAATTAGAAGAGATCGTAAGTTCACCATCTTGCTAGACACCTGAGCCTTCGTTAGAGATTTGGTGAAGGGACATATTAGCTAGCTTCGGAATGGAGTGCCTCTCTTGCCTGATGTCCTTTTGGTAGCAATTAGGAATGCCGTGTCATGAACTCTTTCCGAATAAGCTCTGATTCCCTCAAATGAGACGTGACTAGAAAGGGCTAAAAGGGAATCCAGAGCCAGAGTGTAAAGTGGAAGGGATTGACTTGGTTCATGGATAGTCTTACTCGTGTGTCACCCAGAGAGTATTTAAACAGTGCAATATATGAATAGAATCAGATGCAAGGGATCTACATTAGTTGAGGATTTCATAAAACAGGCAATGAAGGAGCGGTTGGACCTTTTACGACCGATATTGGTGCTTAGAATCTTTTTTTCTATTTTTTCATAGAGAATTGATATATACTCCATTTGGATTTCAAGACCTCCTTTTATATCTGTCAGTTTAAAGTCCTCTAGTGACTATATCATGTTGCAAACTATCCTTTCAATTTCATGATGAATGAAAAGTTTATGAGAATTCAGAATTATTAAACACTCTTAATTAATTATGTATGTGTATTTGATTGCGGAGATTCCTTTAATCTGGCAATAAGCCATTTGGTCTCCTCAAGAACAAGTATTCTGTGGCTTCCCTATCTGCTTTTCTTGTTGTAGATTTCAATTTTTCTTATGTTTCTTCCCTTTTGTAATTTGGTTTGTTACATAGATCTCGCAGAATGCTCAGCTAGATTAGTACTTCTCTTGTATCTTCCCACTTTTATTTAAGGGATCATTTGGTTCAATGTTATTTTGATCTTGTATTATGTTATCTAGATGTCCTGTCATCTAGATTTTATTTTTTGAGTGATAATTATATAATTTTTTACGTGATTATTTACACATGTCATCAGACAAATAATTATTTTCTCTAGATAACTTTACGTAACATCAAGATAATATTGAACCAAACAGGAAAGCATGAAATTGATTACACATACATAGTTGGGAAAGCATGCATTTTGCAGGCTCTATTTCTACTAATCACGTTGAGAAGATAATTTTGCATGAAATTGGTTACTGGTTTTCAGATTTATGAGTGGATGGCATCCCAAGGTGACCGATTTACGTATACCTCCAGTGACAAGGCTGTTCAATTAGACCTTATTGCCAAAGTCCATGGCATTTCACATGCTGAAGATTACTTTGCCAAAACCCCTGATTTGTTGAAAGACAAACGCGTCTATGGTGCTCTTCTGCATGCTTATAGTCAGTCGAAGTTTAGAAAGAAAGCTGAGGCTACTCTTGAGACAATGAAAGCTAAAGGATATGCCTATGATGCACTTCCTTACAATGTCATGATGACCTTTTACATGAATATTGAAGACCATGACATGGTAAACTCTATGATTAACGAGATGAAAGAGAGAAATGTAAATTTCGATGTTTTCACCTACAATATATGGATAACAAACTGTGCAACTGTCGGAAATATGACGGAGATGGAGAGGGTGGTTCAGGAGATGACGACTGATTCTGGAGTTATTGCTAACTGGACGACTTACACTACACTTGCTACCATGTATATCAGATTGGGCGACATTGACAAGGCACTAAATGGCTTACGAGAGGCTGAACGGAGAATGACGAGTAGAGACCGAAGTCCATTCCACTATCTCCTTGGGCTTTATGGCTCCATAGGGAAGAGGGATGAAGTTTATCGTATATGGAACCGGTACAAATCGGCTTTTCCTGTTATTATGAACTCAGGTTATCAGTCAATGCTGTCATCATTGGTTAAGCTTGGAGATACAGAAGGCGTTGAGAAAATCTATGACGGATGGCTATCTACTTCTTCCAAACTTGATCCGAGGCTTTGCAACCTTATTATGCGTTGTTATGTTAGAGAAGGGTATGTTTCTAAGGCCAAAAGTGTTCTTGACAGGTTTGTGGGAAAAGGTGGGAAGCCAAAGCCCTTATCGTGGGAAATTCTTTTTGAGGGTTTTCTCAAGGGAAAACAATTGCCAGAGGCTTTATCATGTATGGAAAGTGCGGCATCATATGACGGTGTGAGCAATTGGCAGCCGAAACCTGATGATGTGGCAAATATTCTTGCACTCAGTAGAGAGTTGGGCAGCAAGGAGAGTGTAGAAATTTTGATTGATGTGTTGAGAAGATCAAAGTGCCATGACAAGGAAGAATACGTATCACTGTTTGCCTCATAGCTTTGATATATGAGAATGGAATAAAATGGAGACATTCAATCTAAATGCTGATGATATGGCAAACCCTCTTTCGTCGAGTTTTCTTTTTCTGGGAGATGCGAATATGAATGGGATAATCCATATTTCTCTTTGGTTAGTCAATATGAGATGAAAATCCCTGATCAGGAGTATTTGAGGGGATCCCAATTTGATTAGCCATGGCGTCGAAATCCGGTAACTGTATGAAGGTATAATTCCAGTTTTCTGATTTTATCAGTTACTAGGAACAACTTTTTCTATGTTTGGCTATATTTTCAGTTACTGTATATTTTCTTGCATTTTTGAAAATTTTATTCAAATTTCTGTATTGTTTGTGATTCTTCATAATTTTAATACATGACAATCTGTCATGAATTTTCTGGTTTACTTGAGGGGTGTTTGATTTAATATTATATAGATGTCAATGTTATTTAGATGCCTATTTTTTCTCTAAATTGTTATTTGTTTCAATATTATTATATTAAAAATGATAATAGAAAATCAATCCAACTTCACTTTGCTCCGTTACAATTAGGATTGTTATCATCTAAATGTCATTCAATTTTGGGTGATATATAAATGTCACTTTAGAATGGCAATCTTGGATTTTTTTTGAAGATCATGATTTTTTTAATATATAATTTTTTCTATACATGTCATCAAAACAATCATTTTTTTCAAATGTCCCTTCATAATCATTCCCAGATATGCTTTCTGTCTTCTTGTTATTTTTGTTGACTCTTTGTCTTTTTGTTATAGCAAGCCATGCTACTGTGAAACTCTGTTGGAAAGGATGCACTTGTTTATGTGTAGGATATGAAATATAGATTTTTGTTTTGAAATTTCTATGAAATGTGAAATATAATCATACTTGAATCTTGGGATTTGCATGTTGGGTTAAAGTTGACATGATTAACTTTCTGAACAAATAGCAAAAGATAAAGATAGTTGCACATGAAATACTCAAATCTTTGTAATTCATATAATAATCACAATGATGTTTAACATCATAGAAATAACCCCTTGTTTAATTTTGACAAGGATACCGGCTGCTGAATGAGAAATTGGCCCACTCACCAAAAAGAGAAATTATTGGGTGTGGCGAGCAAATCACGTCACTTGTTTGCTTACTAATAGTGGCATGTGGCGCTATTGGATTCCACAACAGATGCCACTTGACCGCAAAGCGGACTGAACGGATGTGTGGCATGAACAAACCAGTCCAGTCAGGCCAATTGATCTCTCTGACTATTCGATTGGCCTAACTGGACGGTCAGATGAGGCCAACCCATTGGCTTGACCAGACGGTCCGGTCAAGTCACATGGACGGCTAGTTTTCTTTTGCTTTGTCCGCTTCGCCGTCAAGCGGCGTTTGTTGTAGGCACCAACGGTGCATGCAGCGTAACGCCACTGGCGAGCGAACAGGTGACGTGATTCTCCCACTGCAATAATTTCTCCACCAAAAGGACAGTTCACTCCAATCAAGGGAGTAATTTTGTCAAAAGTTACTATCAAATGGACTACCAAATTAATTCTGTGGTTATTATTTAGTAATTTGCACACGTACTATACAATTTCATTAGAATAGATTGAATCAATTGTAATAAGATTGGCAAATAATATTATATGTTTAATACTCAATTATAACAATTTTTTATAGTGTGTGTATTTGCCTTATTAATTTTATATTCCTTTTTTGAATATGCTGGAACCATATTCTTTTGTGTTCAGCTTATTGAAATTCCCTGTTGCTTTAATCTGTAGTTATTGCAGTGAATTTTATTGCATGATTTGTTTCCGTTATCTCTGGGCCATGTGATATGTTTCTTGCATGTGGCCTCCATATCTTCTGCTATGACTATATGCTCTTGATATTCATTTCATTCTTTCTGTTTACAGGTTAGATTAATGCTTTGTTGCCAGATCAGACATGAACCAGGTAATCATAAAAAATAGAACTTGTGAATGAGCCTTTTTTTTTTACTAATGCAACATGAAGCATCTAACATGTCAAACTGAATGCTATATTCAAGTATGCCATGATATAAATGATAATCATCTGTATAGGACACTAGTATTATCAGTAATGTTATATGGTGTTTAGTGCTGGCCTGCAAAACAAAAATATATAAATAAAATAAGTTTAACAAGAAGAAGAATATTAAAGTGGATGAGTGGATATATACGAAAGAATATGATGAGAAATGAGTACATCTGTAAAAGATTGGAGTAGCGATAATTGATGATAAGCTCAGAGAGAGTCGACGTAGATGGTTTGGACAGTGTAGGTCAATTGAAGCTTCAGTAAGAAAATTTGAATTATTGATTTTGTCCATGTAACAAGATGAATATGAAGACCAAAAAAGGCATGCCGTCAGGAAACTATAAGAAATGATTTTGTATATTTAGGCCCTTTTTGGCGCGAGGACCAAAACAGGACCAAAATAGTACTAATTTAAAAAACAATATAAATATTTTAAATCACTTTACACAAATTCAAATATAAAAAATATTATTTTATTTTATATACTCAACGATTTAAAATAAAAATATCAACTTTATTTCACATTCTAGACCAAAATATTCAAATCGAGTATTTTGATCTAAGATATGAAATAAAGTTTATATTTTTATTAAAAATTATTGAGTACGTGAAGTAAAATATTATTTTTTATATTAAAATTTGTGTAGAATAATTAAAATAATTTATTTATTATTATTATTGTTATTTTTTAAATTAGTACTATTTTGGTCCTACTTTGGTCCTCGCGCCAAACAGGGCCTTAGAGTTAAATGAGAAATTTTTATTTGATATAGTGTAATGGAAAAAAAAGATTCATATAGTTGGTCTCACTTAGTTGGATAAAGACTTAGTTGTTATTGTATGTATATTATATATATAATTTTTTTTTACAAAAACCCATTATATTTACATAGAAAATTTTCTAATTTCAAAATTAACAGTAAGTCATCTCGAACTTATTAATATATATTTGTACATACGAAAAAATTTACTCAATCTAAGCTGCATATGTCATGAAAGATATAGTCAAAGGTTGAGAAGTCACCTTGACCTTGTGATCCACTCACGTGGTATCAATAACTTGTAACTATTTCGTGTTAAGAAGACTATTCAGGCGGTGTCGTGGAGATGGTCCAATGTCCACCTTAATAGTATTGGCTCCCGCACCTGACATCTTAACCATATAAGTGGACAATGTAATGATGAACTACTTTTCTAGAAGCTACTAGGAGTCAAGATTTGCTCTTAGAACTTGATATATTAGATGACATTGTGCTTGTAAATCTTTGTACAATGGTCTTTGAAGGACAACCTTAATTCTATCACACACGCTAGAATTAACTAACTAATCGATGGGCTTGGGACCATTATTAGTCATTTAACCTTTAAGTACAAAATGAGTAGGATGTCATCACCCAATGTGTTCTAGTAGCTTCTAATCACTATAAAGAACGTCGTGGGTGTTAGAAACACTATCTTGTAGGAATCGTCCGGTGATAGAGCCTCACCTTGTAGGAATTCTCAAGAATATTTATTTATTATTATTATTGTTTTTTAAATTAGTACCATTTTGGTCCTGTTTTGATCATGTTTTGATCATGTTTTGATCCTCGCGCCAAACAGGGCCTATGGGTGCTGTAGTTATTTCCATTTGAAGAGCTTTTTGTGTATAAGTTTGGTGTGATTGTCTCTTCTGCTGATATTCTCTCCCACATCGATTAAATAATCTTTAGGTCCATTCATTTGCTACTTTCTCTCCTTAATAATTTGGTCAATGGACCCTTAGTTAACGAGCTCATTGACAAAGAGTTAATCACCCGTCTAAGTTGACACATATGTGCATTAACAATCTCAAATGTCATCTATTCTACTCTCTTTTTATCTCTTATTAAAATTTGGCCCACCGAGCGGTAGGGCTCGTCAAGTAGGCGATGGCGTAGAGAGGTCAGAGGCAATCAATCATCACGATGAAATCATCGTGAAAACCATTAACAAGTGGGATATGTTGAGTGACTCAAGGTGTTGGATGATGGATATGTCAATAGGGAGGGCCGACGGGACATCCACTTGCCGCTTGACACATCCCATCGCTTGGTGAGAGTAATTTTAATTAGAGAGAACAAAAGTTATGTTAGATGACATTTGGGATATAAATAAGTTTAGAGCAGCTCATACATAATTTTAAAGTTTAGAGTTTTTTATAAGTTAATATGATACTTTTTTGTTGCTTGTAATTAAATCTCTCTAGGCCTCGTTTGGTTGGAGCTACTTTTCCAATACAAATTTCAACTATAAAAATCAACTTTATTTCACATTTAATGCAAATATGAATATTAGAATTTAAAGTATTTCACATTTTACACACTTTCTAATATTAAAATAAATTTCTCTCTCATTAAACTTAAAAAATAAAATATTTTTTTCTCTTGTTAAAAAAAAAGCTCGAACCAAACGAGGTTAGAAGATGCTGCAAGCCTACACCAAATATGATCCAATTTGCTTAAAAAAAGAGCATTGGCATACATAATACCTAAATATTTCCTACTTATATGTAAAAAATTATATTTGTAATATTTATATTTCAAGCAAATTAAGCTATTTTACTCCCTCCTTTTGTGGTAAATATAGGGACAAATATCCTTGTCACATTGATGCGCAAAGAGTAATAAAATGAGATATATATAGTAATATTTAAGAACTATTATTTTTAGCATTTGTATTTTTATCACATTTCAGCTATTTTCATCTTCTTTTTTCAACGAATATAGAGATAATCATTATTATGCACTGTGGTTAAGCTAGAATTTTGAAGTCGCTTTAGATTGCCTTCTTTATGTATATTAAACACTCAATTTAGTAGATGTTGGTTGTAGTTGATGTTTAGTCGATCCCAATCATATTGGGATTAACTTGATTATATGAAGTTTTCTTCGTATATTATTTTAGATCATTTTTTGTTTTATTTTTTAATTCTCTAACATTGTGAGTTGAATCTCCGGCATGTAAATACTTCTTTTAAGTCGGTAATTGTTATGGTCTGATCAGATCGTCTTAATTATCCCTTCGTCTTTTCATCTACAAACATCACATTCATTTTTGTTTTCGATACATTCATTTTTGAAAAGCTAAGGCATCCAACTTGAACATATTTATTTCATTAAAGAAAAAAAAATGAAGATATTAGGTTTTCTCTCTGTGTTGGCAAGAAAGGTGAGGAGGTTTGGTAGAACATAAAATTCGTGCAAATCGATTAATTTGGCTCTAGTCAGTCTATTTGTCCGACCTATTTATAGTTTTTTTATCATGCATTCTAATTTAACCAAATCTCGATAGTTCAAGTTCAAGTCAACTTAGCTCGGTGATCTACAAAGAGAATGTAGTTTACCGATTAAGATCATTTTAGTGCAAGCTACGTCTGAATTGTATAACAAACAGTCAACTATCACTGGGTTGATCGTAACTCAAAATACTCGAGTAATGTATTGACTCAAATTTAAATATTACAAGTAAGAAAGAAAACTTGGTACAAATAATATAGAAGAAAGAAGACAAGAAAAACACAATATTTATGTAGAAAATTACAATATTTATGTAGAAAATTTTAAGATTGGAAAAAAATTGTAATCACAAAAAACTCGAATCTCCAAAAGAGGTTTGTAGGACGTTACACCTTCACTCTTTTACATCTTAGAATAGCCCTCTTAGATCGGGATTATTTAAAATATCATAATTTGGATGTACAAAAATCTATTTATAGAAAAATCTCAATAGCAAATGAATCTTCCAAAATAGGTATCTTTGTTACACAAGATTGTTGCCTATTTTGAATTGGACAGTCCGATCAGCTCACCAGACAATTGAATCATCTTCTGATTGGTGGGCTTTGTTTGGTTGGAGAAAAAAAAAGATGATTTGAAAAAAAAATGCATATAATGTGAAATAAAGTGAATTAGTTATATTAAAAATTGAGTTAGATATGAAATAAAGTGATTATTTAATGTTAGAATTTGTGTAAGATGAGATAAATAATTTTTAAAATTTTTAAAAATAAATTTAAGATTTTAGTCATTATTAAAATAAGTCATATTTTTAGTGTTTGTTTGCCAACAAACCATCTGGTGTGAGTGACCTATTGGACAGTTCAGTTCATTCACTACGAATAGAGAATTCGATCCTTCTATCACCCAACCTTACAATGCTTATTTCTTTAACACGTCTGCTCATCGTGTAACTCCGTCAATCGTGCAAGTGATGCTATAAGAAGATCTGGGCTCTACACCCACATCTAATCATATAATATAACTAGAGAATAAATTTCATAATTAGTTTAAAAAATCCGAACTCATTCTTTATTGTGACTCCCTCTTTCTTGCGATCATCTCTCTTCTTGAAACCTTGACTACATTGCCTTGGGATTTATAGCCCCCAAAAAAGTATATAAAAACAAAGTTGGTATTTTTTCTCCGAAAAAAGATTGGAGAACAAATATAAAATAAGCACACAAACACGAAGAACGCAAATTTTAAAGTGAAAAAGGTAAAAAAAAATGGGACCTATCTTAAAACAACCTTCACTTACACGATAATAAGAAAGTCTTTTTCCATGATATCGAAGAAATTACAGTAATAGTTTTTCGTCAAGCGGTGAATTACGGTATTACTCACACGAATTGTTTCGGGATTGAAAAACATTCTAATAATCCAAACGGCAATTTAGTCTCAAATCATCTTCATACTTGAACTCCTCGAGTTAAACTCGAGCCAGCCTTGTATGGAGGGGTAACGCCGTAGATTTCGGTGCCCATAGTCAACCTTAAATTTTTTGTCGATGGCTGGTCTAACTTACGTCGAGCTAACCCGAGTCTAACCCAATTCTAGCTCATTTTGTGCTTAGTCTAACTTCTGTCCAGCAAGCTCAAGAATAATTTGAGCCAAAGCTGAATCTGTGAGTCATGTCAGAGTAGCTAAAGACTTAATTCAAGTTCTGTTAAAATTAAAAATTAGAGCTTAATTCTCTCTCTCTCACGCACACAATTTGTGGTTTTATTTATTTGGAGATTTGAGTATTTTTTTATTAATCTTAAAAAAAAATTCGAATTATGAATGTTAATATACTTGATAATAATTTATTTATAATTTTTGTATTTATGAAATTAAATTCATATGCTTAGATAACTTGTTCGCAAACATGAACCGAGCTCAAAAATATTATTATGTTTGCGAACCATGCTCGAATAAGCTCGAAAGAAGCTCAAGCTTGAACTCGGTATCAATAAATAAATATGAACTTGAATAGATCTCTACTTAAGGCTACAAATCAACTGAACTGAATCAAATAATGGTACGTTCAAGTTTATGTTCATTTACTAAAATTAATTTAAGATCGAGCTCAAGTTTGATTTGCGAATATAGAGCTATGTTTGAGTTTGATTCACGTGGTTCATGCGGGAACTCACCAATGCGTTGGTGAATAAGCTTATCCGCACAAACTAGTGACCTTGTTCGCAAACACATTATTGTGTTCAAGAACATAAAAAGTACGAATAAGTTCTTTTCAATTTATAATTTATGATTTTTTTTCTGATCAATAAATAAGATATACTAAAATATTTGAATAAGCTATTAATTCATCTCTAGAAGAGCATCATATCGCGTATTATAATCGAGAATATTTATAAGCTTTATGTGAATAGTTCACAAATATTAATGAATTGAACACTAATATTTTTCAAACTCGCTCATTTTAAATCAATATTTTAAAATTATGTTTAAAATTTTTTAATCGAGTCGTGCATAAATGAGTTTTTATTATACCGAATATTGAGCTGCTCATCGAATACTCGGTTAATTTATGGCCTAATTTCAAATTACTGCCGTACTATATTTATTATCTTCCCTCCTTATTTCATCCCAAGCGGAGGGGGCAGCGCCACAGCTCTCGTCTCTTCTCTTCTCCTCGGTCCCCCTACTGCTTCGCCTTCAAGAAAACCCTAACCTAACAGCAATGGCGGAAGACGACCGACACAGCGTTCCTCCCATAGTGCCGATCCTGTCCGCACTCCTTCAGCGCGTGGCCGACTGCAACGACGCGCAGGCCTCCCGGCACGGCCGCCGCCGCCTCCCGCCGCCGGCCGCGGCCTTCAGCGGCCTCGCGAGGCCGGCGATCTCCATCCGAGGCTACCTCGATCGGATCTTCCGGTACGCCGACTGCAGCCCCTCCTGCTTCGTCGTCGCCTACGTCTACCTCGATCGGTTCCTCCACCTCCACCCCTCTTTCGCCATCGATTCCTTCAATGTCCACCGATTCCTCATCTCCGCCGTGGTCACCGCCGTCAAGTTCATGGAGGATCGGTCAGATTTCAGCTTCTTCCTTTCGGTTAATGCTCTCCAAGCTCTTCGAATTTGCTGCACTTTTTTTCCGTTTTCTCACCGAACTTCCCTAATTTTACAATATCAATTTTTTTTTTTTAAATTTACAATATCAAACGGTTGAGTCCTTTGTTTCATGCATAATTTTAAAATCTATTAGCGGCCTCGAGTTGATTTTAAGTTAACTGGACTAAATTTTAACTAAAATTTTTTTATTTTTAGTCGAGTTTAATTCAAGTTTTCTAACATCTTTTCAATTTTAAGTTAATTTTCATGTTTAATCTAATCTAATTATAAGTCATATCAAGTTAAAATATAATATTATAAATTTTTCTCTAAATTTTATGATTACATTTATAATTTTCTTTTTTTATATAAATTATTATACTGCAGGTATATATATATATATATATATATATATATATATTCTCTGATATATTTTAAAAAATTATAAATATGTACATTTATCTACATATTGAATCAATTTCTATTTAAATCGATTTCTTTTTGGGTGAGCTAATTTCGAGCCAAAGGAAATCAAGATAATTTCGAATCGATTATAGAGTGAGTTTTTGATTTTTACATGAAATTATCACACCTATCAAAATCATATGATTTGATGTTAATTGAGCATGCAAGACAGAGAAAGTAAATCATGAATTGTACACGACTTACGTAAGTTGTGTGTAGCTCACAACTTATTCGATATATACGTAAATCAAATAAGTTGTAAATTGTACTCATCTTATATAACTACTGAATAGCTCATAAATTATATAACTCGTGTACAATTTATAACTTATGTAAGTTGTGTAGAATTCACGACTGATTCCTTTATTGATGTGGTCAGGTCAGTTGATAATTATATTACAAATCTCGCGTGATATCAGAATTAGAGGCCTTTAAATTCGAATCTTAGTGACCGCATGTGAGATTTTTTTAGAAAAAGTACACGTGCTAAATTTTATGTTGCAAACTAAATAAGCCTGCATGTGAAGATACGTGTTGAAATATGAAACTATTCCCTGATTATTGCCTGCAAACTAAAGCTTTTGGGTTAATTAGTAACTAGAGTTAATTTTAACGGATATAACAAAGTCTGGCATTTTAAAAATTGTATAAACCCTCGTTCCCTTTTGGATCTTCGACAGTTGCTACAACAATGCGTACTTTGCGAAAGTGGCCGGGATCAGTCTAGCGGAGATGAACTTCTTAGAGGTCAATTTCTTGTTCGGTTTGCGTTTCGAGCTTAACGTATCACCCTTCGTCTTCACCTCCTACTGCTCCATCCTCAAGAGGGAGGTGAGCCCTCAAATCCCTCTGGGATTCCATTGCCTTGGGGCTAAAGAAGAAGAAGAAGAAGAAGAGCCCAGGAGCAGCTCACTCTGTGAACAGCATCTTTCTTGTTCATAAGATCATTGACATGAAGAATTACTTCAATTCCTACAGTTCTTGTTTTCTCTTTGTGGAATTTTAGCCCAATGGGATTCATTATTTGTTATTTACACACCAATAAGCTGCATCATAAAACTCAAATTAAGTTTTACATATTGTTTATCAGCCATCAATCTTGAACCAAACTATAAATATTTATATGTGATATCTCGTGATCCAAATATAGAGGTGTTGTTCGTTTTAATTTTATGAAATTGTGCGACTACTTGAGTATTTTTCATGAGGCCACTCATCCCAGCACATAAACTTAATTTCGGAGTTTCTAATCATTAGCTTCACGATTTTATCTTAAAATATGATTCTACTAGTTGGGATCACATTATCTATTTATATAGTTCATGAATCTCATTCCATTTTTTATATAGGGCAATTTATTCTTATGCTTCTCTCATCATTATTTTTCGACGTAGAAGCCTGTCAGGATTCACCTTTTACTCTAATGATTCTCTTTTCTTAAGGTCTGGATTCTACGCACATTGTAACTTAGTACATATTTTTATATTTCAAGCGATCTATCTTTAACAATCAAATCGAGTCGTATTCAAGCAATAAATAAGTAGATCAATCAATAGAGGGTGGTGTAATAGGCCAGTTGGAGGCCATGTGAGGTCTAGAAAATCATGTGCACAGCCCAACATGCATGTTCTCCCAAGGAAAGCAATCTCTTTGGCCACACACCTGGCTCATTCTCTCAATCCACGAGAAGTTATTGGGTTCGGGCGGTGCACCGTCCGGAACCCAATCAGAGGGCGCCACGTGTGCCGTACAGCTGGGTCCGGGCACACGTGGCGCCCTCTGATTGGGTATCCGAACGGTGCGCTGTGCGCACCCAATAATTTTTCCAATCCACCCTTTTATCTTTTTTATGCAATTTAAATTTCTTTCCATCCTGGCCGCCCATGTTTTGTACCTTCCCTGTTTGGCACGAGACCTAAAATCAGGACTAAAATAGAACTAATTTAAAAAATAATAACAAAATCAGGACTAAAATAATATTAATTTAAATAACAATAATAATAATAAATAAATATTTTTAATCATTCTACACAAATTTTAACATTAAAAAATATTATTTTACTTTACATCCTCAATAAATTTTAATAAAAATATCAATTTTATTTCAAATTCTAAATCAAAATACTCAATTCGAATATTTTGGTCTAGGATGTGAAATAAAATTGATATTTTTATTAAAAATTATAAAATATATGAAGTAAAATAATATTTTTTATATCAGAATTTGTGTAGAATGATTAAAGAAATTTATTTATTTATTTATTTATTATTATTATTATTATTATTATTATTATTATTTAAACTAGTACTATTTTAGTCTTAATTTTGATTCTTGCAACAACAGAGCTTGGAATAAATAAATAAATATATATATATATATATATTAGAACGTGTTTTATGTATAAAAAAAAGAACATGTTTATTTTGGGGGCAAAAATTAGATTAGATTAGAATATGTTGGGTAAATATATAAATATATTATAGAAAAGGATAAATTGCATCTAGGTCCTAACGTTGAAAGGGCGTTGAGCAATGGTTTTAATTTTTAAAATTTTTTTATTTTTGTCCCTCTTTTAGAATTTTAAATATGAAACTTAATTATTATTTGACTAATTTTAATAATTTATATATTTTAAAAGATTATGTTATTCTATTTGATTCGTTTTTAGAAAAATTTAATAAAAATACAAATTTATTTTTCTAATTTTTTATTTTCTTTACTATAACAATTTAAAATTTAAAAAATATAAATATTAATATTTAAAATTATGTTTTAGGGAATTAAAAATATAATAATTGAAAATATGAATATGTTGACGTAGAATATAGAAGGTCCCAAAAGATAGAGAGAAAAGAAAAGAAAGCCCCGAGAGACGGCAGCACGCAGAGAGCTAGGCCTCGTAATTAAAGCTTACATGAGAGTAATATGCATCCAAAATAGCACACCAGTGTTTAAGATGGTTCAGGGAAAAAATCCCCTACGTCCACCGAGCGTCAGTGAAGAAGTTCACTATGAATCAAAGTGATGGTCGGAAGGCCAGTACAAAGGATGAGGAAGAGGAGAGAGAGAGCTTTTGTTACAAAGGGGTGAGAAAAATTCTGCTCCTGTCTCCTCTTCTTTTCTGAAGCTTGTTCGAGGGTATTTGTAGTCAGCGGATAATGCAGATCCGTTCTGATTTTCCAGAAGGGAAGGAAGTAAACAAACTCTGGACCCATACTGCTTGTCGGCCACCGGAGGAACCAGAGGCAGTAAAAGGAGAGCTTGACTTTTTGATCTTTGGTATTGCTTCGACTAGGGATCCGTGAGGGCTGGAGCACGCGAGTCCTTGATTTGTATGTTTGAAAAAAAGTGTCTTATATGGGAAACAGTGCGGTCGGGCCATGCCAACTACAGCGAGTGCAGCTGAGGAATATCGTCATCGATGTTGCCAGGGAATCCTCCCAAGGGTCGTGGACGATGCTTGGCCGAATCCTCGTGGCTGAGGTTTGGAACCAGGGTTTTCAGAACCGGACCGGACAAGCCGGTTCGACCGGTTCAACCGGGAACCGGCTCAAGGTCCGGTCTGGTTCAATATTAGAACCGAAATCAAGAAAAAACCGGGTTGGACCGGTAAAAATCGAGTTGAACCGGTAAAAACCGGTCCAACCGCCAAACCGGACAAACCGGAATTATTATTTGAGCTTCTTATTTTATTTTTATACATTAATATTTGGGCATTAATATTTTAATATTGATGCTATATTTTGAATAATAATTATTTTATATAATGGATGTTTAGCTAATTTATTATTTTTTT